>WFMF01000198.1:68468-130831 GCA_011033025.1 Beroe forskalii
CGGTGGGGGGGGGGGGGGGGAAAAAAGGGGGAAAAAAAAGGGGGGGTTTTTTTTTTTCCCCCAAAAAAAATTTTTTTAAAAAGGGGAAAAAAATTAAAAAAAAAAAAAAAAAAAAAAAAAAAAAAAAAAAAAAAAAAAAAAAAAAAAAAAAAAAAAAAAAAAAAAAAAAAAAAAAAAAAAAAAAAAAAAAAAAAAAAAAAAAAAAAAAAAAAAAAAAAAAAAAAAAAAAAAAAAAAAAAAAAAAAAAAAAAAAAAAAAAAAAAAAAAAAAAAAAAAAAAAAAAAAAAAAAAAAAAAAAAAAAAAAAAAAAAAAAAAAAAAAAAAAAAAAAAAAAAAAAAAAAAAAAAAAAAAAAAAAAAAAAAAAAAAAAAAAAAAAAAAAAAAAAAAAAAAAAAAAAAAAAAAAAAAAAAAAAAAAAAAAAAAAAAAAAAAAAAAAAAAAAAAAAAAAAAAAAAAAAAAAAAAAAAAAAAAAAAAAAAAAAAAAAAAAAAAAAAAAAAAAAAAAAAAAAAAAAAAAAAAAAAAAAAAAAAAAAAAAAAAAAATATTTCATAATCTATAGGTAATTGCTTAATTGATATTGTTTGTAAAATTTAAGTCACTCTATAGTTCAAAAAGAACGTTGCTCCGTCGTGAGCGGCCATACTGATACTGATACCCAGCCGGCATTTTCAAACCAAACCAAAAATAAACCAATAATAAACGTTTATATTTGGTTTAAATTTGGTTTCCGTCAAACGTTATGGATAAACGTTTTTGATACGTTTTTGATACGTTTAATAAACGTTTCTGTAGAAACGTTTATTGAAATCCCAAAAATAAACGTTTCTGATACGTTTAATTTTGGTTCATCCAAAACGTTTATATGAAACCACTATAAACGTTTAAAAACGTTTTTTTTGGTTTACATAATAACAATTTTTTGATTGGAATTGGCGTTTCATGGAAACCTCAAATAACGCTTAAAATACGTTTATTTTTGGTTTGCAGAACGTTTTCGCCAACCAAAATAAACTTTTTCGAAACGTTTATTGTTGGTATACACGAAACGTTTCGCACAGAACCAAAACTGAACGTTCTAAAAACTTTAATTGTTGGTCCACAAAAACGTTTTCCTAAAACCGAAAATAAACGTTACAGAAACGTTTATTTTAGGTTCTGTGGAAACTTTTCTTGAAGACCAACAATAAACGTTTCGAAGAAGTTTATTTTTGGTTGGCGAGAAACGTTTACTACAAACCAAACATGAACGTACTTTAAACGTTTATTTGAGGTTTCCATGAACGTAATTCCAATCCGAAAATTGTTATCATGTAAACCAAAAATAAACGTTTTTTAAACGTTTATTTTTGGTTTGATATAAACGTTTTTTTTTCAAACCAAAAATAAACCTTTTGAAAACGAAGTTAACGAGGTTTCATTGAAACACAAGGAAACATTTTATTCTTATAAGTATAATCCCTGGTCCTGCGAGCCTCAGCAATATTTGCCTTGCAAGGCGAACACAGTGGATAACATCCCTGTTATCCACCATGTGTATACTGCATACACATGGTCGACGGAGGACTCGCAGAGTCTGTCGAAAATTAAAAAATAATTAAGTGATTAAATTATTAATTAGTTGGTTTATTTATCGTTTCGGGGAAACCAATCAGAAACGTTTTTTTGAAAACGATTTATAAACCAAAAATAAACCAAACTGCAAGACCAAATTTTCTGTTTAATTACCGTTTCTGTATGACGTTTAAGAAACGTTCCCCAAGAAACGTTTATTAAACGTAACATTCAAACCGGTTTTTTTTGTTTTATCCGTTACGTAAAAGAACGTTTATTAAACGTTACTTCGTTTCGTTATGGTTTGCTAAAAAACGTTTATTAAACGTATTTAAAACGTTTCTGTGCCGGCTGGGTATAGGTCAATCGCAAAATAGGCGCTTTTAAATAATTTTGTCGTACCTAGCAGTAGCATAACAATTAAAAAAACTGGTGAAATGGGCTGGAATTGGAAACAAATTATTTGCACATTCGGGATCATGGCCTACAATATACCATAAGATGAGGGCCTGGATGCCCCCGTTTTATCAAAACTCGGTGTACCGTTTTGCATATCTTTTCGCAAATTTCGGCTTTCATGTCAATTATCTCAATGATAACCGGAACTCGAACATTTTTGACCGCATCATTAAGAACAGAAACAAATTTGATATTTTAATATGAACATTTTTTGCTATCTCGAACTTTTCATGCATAAAAACTGCGTTGAAAAATGCATATTTTTTAGAACTTGAACTTTGAAATTCTTGGATTTGTTACGTCATAATTATTACGTCATCCTTATGACATAAAATACCTTGGCTAAAGCCCACCAAGATTTTTGAAATTACCCAAAAAAAATAATTCCCTATCAAAATTTCCAACTTAGCATAACTCGGCCATTTTTTGAGATATCGAATTTTTTTAATGGTAACTCAGGTGACCATTATCTATCGATTGCACACCCCAGATCCCGTCCAAGCCGCTTTTGGAAAATGCCAGTGGGTCTGGGGGTACCAAACCCGGCCAAAAAGTTGGTCCACGGGGTGTACCTTTCGGGTCAACCATTATCTCAGAAACGTGTTTTCCAAAAAAATTTGGCTTGAACCCTCCCCCCCCCCTCCCCCAATGACTCATCAGTTTGGCAAGGGTGATTATAACTATAAGTTTGATTATGAGGCACAAAATGCACCACACACAGTTTCTTTTTGATTTTCAATGACGTGAAAACTTGCTCAAGACTTGTCAAAGTATCATTGTATACGACTTATCATTTTCAGGATTCTTACCCATTTCTGTAGCCCAAAATTCATTCTCAGATACTTAACTTACAAAAGGTAAAATCCCCTCGCCCCTGGACCCCGCTGGGGGCTGCGCCCCACACCCCTGTATCCGGGAGGGGGGCTCCGCCCCTGGACCCTGTTCTCTAGGCTCGCTTCGCTCACACAGCCCTCCCCCCAACTCAAATTCAAAATCTAGAATTACGGCCCTGGGTACACTTTTGCCCAGAAATGTGTCCTCTACCTTATTGGCCTTTATTTAGCCGGCCTTTTTTTATACGGCCTTTTTTTAACCGGCCCTATGGACAAAAATTGGATCAATTTTGAACCGTCTTAACCGGCCCCTTGGACAAAAATTTTTCTGGTGGTTGCCACATCAAGGATTTTATGCTCTGAAGTGACCACTTAAAGCCCTTTATATTCAATAAATTGCATCAAAAGACACAAATCCCGGTCTAATATTATGTTTTAGGTCATTAACGTGTTATGTAATGACGCTCAAGTGAATTTAAGCCAAGTCATAAAAGTTTCATTTGACTTAAATTAATTGGCTTTTAATTTGACCGGCCCCACTTTAACCGGCCTTTTTTTTAACCGGCCCTTTGGACAAAAATTTGAAATTTGTTTTTGTCCTTAAGGGCCGGTTAAATAAAGGCCAATAAGGTATATGCATAATTTAATTATCTATCGATGTATATAATGGTAACCCTTTTTAACAATAACATCCCGGATTTTACAAAACTTCAAAGTGGCACAGCTCGGCCGTTTTTATCGAATTGATCTGAAATTTTGACAGTATAGGTCCTTTGACTCATACACTTCAAATGTAGAAATTTTGATGCAATTCTGGCAATAGAAAGTCTGCTCAAATTCGTCGTGAAAAGTAGCCACTTATGAAAACATATAGCTGGGCCCTCGGACTCGATGAAATCGGTTAAGTGTTATAACGGGCTCACCCTCAGACCCTTCAGGTCCTCGGGCTTGAGCACTATTAGGGTCACCGTCCAATGATCCCCGGGGAATTGAAGGGTCCGAGAGTGAGCTCGTTATACGCCTCGAGCCCTTCGGGCTCGCAAACCGGCGCGGGTGGCTTGCCAGCCCCCTGATCTGAGAGTTTCTGGGCTTTTAATCCTGAGTCTTCATTTAAGGATGATGAATTACCCAAAGTGATGATGGAAGTAGTGAGGATAGTTGAGGAACGCCTAAAGCTTTGAGACTGAGTTCTGAAGTTAAAAATAAATCATGTTTTAAAAATAAGGTCGTGAAAGTAAGTTATCATCAGAAATAGAGAATGTGACCGCAGATGAGGATCACAGGGTATAAACAATAATTGAATATTTAAAAATGACACAAACTTAGGTAATATCTCAGGGGCATGGTTAACTTATGAAACCTACTGAGGATAGTGTGAGGAAAGCTGAGGTGGTCTGGTTAGGGTCAATGACGATCATGAGTTAGAGTAGGACCAGAGAATGATAAGTAGATTCGGCAACCACCTGAAGAATTGGTCAATATCAAAAGTCATTATCTAGAAAAGAGCTAAGAAGTTACATTTACAATCATACAGTGTGTCAAATGCAATTGGCTGAAGTGATTGAGGATAAGGATTATCAATAAGGATAAATCTCAGTTCTAAAATTCGGAGTGCTAACCTACAGGACCAGGATGGCCAGCTCAGTATGTCAGTGACTCCTTAGGGAACACAGGTAAAAAACCTGTGTTCGTCTCTAATCTTCAGAGTATCAGCAGCATCATGCGGCTCTACAGTGACGTCACGCCGCCTCTCTCATGCCTCTCCCCTGTGCTGTCCTCTGGTGTCAGGCTACGGAGAGCTCCCTCAGCTGTAAGAGATTCGGTTACCCCCGAGGGGGAGTCCATCGGGTTTATATGTGAAGGTTTAGCTCATTTTTGTTGGTGTCTCATATAACCTTGTTCCGAAGCTGCCTCGGTTATATGTATTGCTGTGTCTTAGTGAGCTATATTGTTGAGGATGTGTCATTGTCATAGATAATGATCATTACCACATTGGAATATCATGCTACTCAGAAAATTAAAAATACATTTAATTTTTATAGTTTCGCTTTAAGTTTTAAGGGTTAGATCAGATGCATGGCCTGGGTCAGGATTTAGGTTTATCGTTTTGGTAAGGACTAAGGTAAATGTTATGGTTTGGGTTAGGTTCATGGGGGGGCAGGCCCTAAGTTGAAAAAGGCCCCTAAAAACTTGGGGGGTGGCTTACCTAGATTTCTACAATTGAACTTCAAAATGAATTCAAAATCAAATTCAAATATACTGAATTTTCCCCAAAATCCATCTTTGAGAATCAAAGCAAAAAAAGAAATCATGATTTTAGTTGTGTTTCTAAGCAAATTTAGGGCTTTTAAATGTAAAAATTTGCTTATGAAAATTTAGGCCCCCCTTAGTTTTCAAAAGCCCCCCCCAGAAAAAATCTAGGGGGGGGGGGGCGGGGGCACTAGCTCGAAAAAGTGTGTTATGGCATGGTTAGATTTAGGGTTAGGATACAAAACGATTGAGGTTTTGGTCTGTGTCGTCCCTCAGAGTTATATGGGACACAGCCAAACCCATTTTTTGGTGAATTATTATTGTCATCAGCTGAAAATTTGAGTACATTTCGGGTCACTTCGTTTCTCAACCAATTCATTGCAGGATATATGTAACTGTAATATGTTAAGAATCCCGACTGGGACAAGGTGTACTATAATGGGACACCTTGTCCCACTCAGTGCTTACTGAATACTGAGACAAGCTGTCGTGTTGAAGCTTTACAGCGAGTAGGTACTATCAAGTAACATCATAGATCAAATTACCAAATCATATGCAGATGAATTTAGAATTTTAGAGTGCTGCAGTCATTGTGACAGTCAAACGTGTGCATCCTTCAGCAGCATACTGAGTGAGAGCTCATTTGCATTGCTTCGTTTACTGTTTTGTTGATATCGTAATGGAATTGACTAATACTGCGGTAAGTTTATCACCACCTTCGCCCAGATTTTAATCAATAATTTATCAATAATTAGACTATTAGTTAATTAGTGTGCTCATGGTTATAAAATATATACAGAAATAAATAATTAGGCACAATTTTTTTTTAAGCCCCAAGTTTCTAGAGCCCTTTCAGATTATTTATATCCCTTGGAGCCTTAAAATTAAAAGGGACAGACTTAGATTTCTCTAATGATCGATTGCATGGCCCCATTTAGTCAAAATTCCATTTATATTGTCTGATTATAAGTGCAGGTTTCCTCAATGACTCAATGAGGCAACAGTATATTAACAAACCAGTATAATTTGAGACACTATAAGCTATGGCTATAGACTTGGACCCATACAAAATTTGGGATTTATGAATGTAAATTGATATATGATTTATATGTATGTATGTATGTATGTATGTGGGTATGTATGTTTGTATGTATGTTGGTAGAAATAAAACAATCTGTTCACCAACTCGAGTTTCATGCAAAATATTGAAATTTTTACAATTGTCAAGGTGCGATGACAAATTTACGAAAAATGACGAAAACCAAACAGTTACTCCTTTATAAAACTACATAACACTTTGAACTCGTAAAATACTTAAAATCATGGTATCCGCCTAAACATTGGAAGATCTGTTACGCATCAAATGTTTGAAAATTTAAAATCTGAAAATTTGTATTAAAATCGTCGTAAAGAATCAGAATTAAGTTGATAAATCGCTAAAATCACTAAGCCTCAGCACTCAGAAATAACGGACAGAATGAATAGAAAAATTAAGAATATTTAAGTATAAATTTACGTTTATGTCGACACTTTGAGACAATTTCAGTTCGTTTATTTATGCATGACTTGTTTTAGGATTAGGAGTTTTTCAGTCAAGCATAGGTTACAAAAATTTTGAACCAGCGGTAACTTTTACCCTTGCAAGTGTCTTCCACATGATTTTGTGCTCAATTTTCTTGTCCTTCAAGTCCCATACTAGTTTTGAAAGTTCAGTTTCGTTCTATATTTTCAGCTCTGAAAGTTTTGGTATGATTTCTCCACCGCGTTTTGAAGTCCCCCTCGGCAAGTCCTATGTGAGCAAGTTCTCCGTCATCAAGTCAACACATCGGCCTGGTAGACTGACGAGGTGTGAGGCATTGCCCCTGCAGTGGACAATTGGGCTTGTCTCTACAGTTACACTGCCTCACACGCTCTCATCAACGCCCTTGTCTTCCAGGACCGATTTGTTGTATTCTGATCATCCTACCCATACTAGCATGCAAGAGTAGCTCAGTTTTACAGTGTTCGGTTGAAGATCTTGTGTAGTCGGTGACCCACAGGGAAGTGTCTGTCGAGGATGCTGGAAGAATCTCCGTCCGAGCTCTGTCTTGACGTTCGTGCTGTGGGGAGGTTGAACCAAATGACATTCCTGGTACGTCGTCTCTTCTTGGGGGTAAGTTGTGGTGTTTGGTAGGACAGGGGCTGATCGTGTAACCGCTGGATTCCAGGGCTACATCGTACTCCCGTTTCGTGTCGTTGAAGTGCTGCTCTGTGCTGGATATGCTGCTAAAGTCGTTTAGAGATCGTGTCGGGATGTTCTTGATGATGTTGGGGATGGTTCGACTTAGCGCTGATGTACAGAGGAGTGTCATTTGGTTTCTTGTAGGGTCTGTAGGAGTTAAGTCGTTGAGGAATAGCTCCACATCCAGGTAGTTGACTGAATCATCGTGTATATCCACAGTGATCTTGAGTCCCTCACGCTTGAATGTGTATGGAGTTTCTTCCTGATGCTGTCCAGCTTGGGTCCATTGGAATTGCCGATTATTGCTAATCCGTCATCCCTGTACAGACCAAGTGTTCTCTTAAGGATGATGCTGGTGATTTTGTTTAGCAAACCAATGAGCTCTGATGTTTCAGCTCCGTCCAGACTTCCCATGACATCGAAGTTTTCTTCAGATTTCTTGACCCAGCACTGTTTGCCGTTGAAGAGAAAATGACCTTTGTGAGCTTTATTATCTCTTCTTCGTCGCTGGTCAAGTCTGTGATAGATTTCATGCAATGTCAGTGCTCTTTGGTCTAGCAAGCCCGAGGAAATTGAGGGGTAAACTCAACTATGTCAAACTTGATAAACTGAGCCTTTTTCGTTCTGCACGCTGCGAAACCATTCAAAAACGTCCGATGTACTCTTCCACTGGTTTCACACACAGGTCTTCTTCCGATATCTGATACTGTCCGCTCAATAATGCTTTGCTGACATTCCCGAGGTCGGACTTTTGTGGGGTTGATCAAACGGCAAGGATGGGCCAGTAGAAATTTTCCTTGTGGTCTTTGTAAGTTAAAAACACTGTTTTTTCGGAATATTTCTCTAATCTGTCGTCAATCCCGAGTTTTGAGGCCAGTGATCTTGTAGAATCAACTCAACTAGCCTTTCATCTTCGTTTCCTAGTTTATAATCCTTGGTGATGTTGTTCAGGAGCGTTTCTTTGTATTTTTCGGGGAAACCTGGTAAAGGTTAGTGTTTGTCCGCCTCCACTACAACCTTATTACCAGATTTCAGGGTCTTCAGGTCTTGGGCCATTTTTTCTTGAAAATCGTTGGGGTGGTCTGAAAATTTTATGTTGCTGATGTTGTACAGCACTGCCTTCAAATTGTAAAAGTCTGCGTTGACGGCGGCAATTGCTTGTTTTCAGGCCAAAATTTTCATGACTTTCATCATTGATGATGTCCTGGTCTTTGTTCTCGTGCCTTTCAAACCAAAATAGCCTCCATCTGATACGCTTTATGAAATTCTCCGTCTGGTGGATGAGGGACTTCAAGTAGGCATTACGAGTAGGAATAGGTATGTTCTTCAAGGAATATCCTAAATTGCATTTCGTCAAGTTTGCCATGCTTTATTTTGATCGTGATCTGATTGAAAGTGCTCAACTTCGATGTCACCATGGGAAGTCTGGACGGAGCTGAAACATCAGAGCTCATTGGCGTTTACTTGCTAAACAAAATCACCAGCATCATCCCAAGAGAACACTTGGGTCTGTACAGGGATGACGGATTAGCAATAATCGGCAATTCCAATGGACCCAAGCTGGACAGCATCAGGAAGAAACTCCATGCCACATTCAAGCGTGAGGGACTCAAGATCACTGTGGATATACACGATGATTCAGTCAACTACCTGGATGTGGAGCTATTCCTCAACGACAACTCCTACAGACCCTACAAGAAAACAAATGACACTCCTCTGTACATCAACGCTAAGTCGAACCATCCCCCCAACATCATCAAGAACATCCCCGACACGATCTCTAAACGACTTAGCAGCATATCCAGCACAGAGCAGCACTTCAACGACACGAAACGGGAGTACGATGTAGCCCTGGAATCCAGCGGTTACGATCAGCCCCTGTCCTACCAAACACCACAACTTACCCCCAAGAAGAGACGACGTACCAGGAATGTCATTTGGTTCAACCCTCCCTACAGCACGAACGTCAAGACAGAGCTCGGACGGAGATTCTTCAGCATCCTCGACAGACACTTCCCTGTGGGTCACCGACTACACAAGATCTTCAACCGGAACACTGTAAAACTGAGCTACTCTTGCATGCCTAGTATGGGTAGGATGATCAAGAATCACAACAAATCGGTCCTGAAGACAAGGGCGTTTGATGAGAGCGTGAGGCAGTGTAACTGTAGAGACAAGCCCAATTGTCCACTGCAGGGGCAATGCCTCACACCCTCGTCAGTCTACCAGGCCGATGTGTTGACTGATGACGGAGAATCCTACTCATACATAGGACTTGCCGAGGGGGACTTCAAAACGCGGTGGAGAAATCATACCAAAACTTTCAGAGCTGAAAAATATAGGAACGAAACTGAACTTTCAAAACTAGTATGGGACTTGAAGGACAAGAAAATTGAGCACAAAATCGCGTGGAAGACACTTGCAAAGTGTAAAAGTTACCGCGCTGGTTCAAAATTTTGTAACCTATGCTTGACTGAAAAACTCCTAATCCTAAAAAACAAGTCATGCATAAATAAACGAACTGAAATTGTCTCAAAGTGTCGACATAAACGTAAATTTATACTTAAATATTCTTAATTTTTCTACTATTCTGTCCGTTATTTCTGAGTGCTGAGGCTTAGTGATTTTAGCGATTTATCAACTTAATTCCCCGATTCTTTACGACGATTTTAATACAAATTTTCAGATTTTAAATTTTCAAACATTTGATGCGTACAGATCTTCCAATGTTTAGGCGGATACCATGATTTTAAGTATTTTTACGAGTTCAAAGTGTTAGTGTAGTTTTATAAAGGAGTAACTGGGTTTGCATTTTCGTCATTTTTCGCCAAATTTGTCATCGCACCTTGACAATTGTAAAATTTCAATATTTTGCATGAAACTCGGAGTTGGTGAACAGATTGTTTTATTTCTACTCGTATTCAGCTCCTTTCCGCAGAGATAGTCGAGCACTGTGAGTGAAAGATTACCGAATCTTATTGTATCTTGCTCCAATCAGAACCCTCTTTTTGTTGAGCACTTTCAATCAGATCACGATCAAAGTAAAGCATGGCAAACTTGACGAAATGCAATTTAGGATATTCCTTGAAGAACATACCTATTCCTACTCGTAATGCCTACTTGAAGTCCCTCATCCACCAGACGGAGAATTTCATAAAGCGTATCAGATGGAGGCTATTTTGGTTTGAAAGGCACGAGAACAAAGACCTGGACATCATCAATGATGAAATTCATGAAAATTTTGGCCTGAAAACAAGCAATTCGCCGCCGTCCAACGCAGAACTTTACAATTTTGAAGGCGAATTGTACAACATGATCAGCAACATAAAATTTTCAGACCACCCCAACGATTTTCAAGAAAAAATGGCCCAAGACCTGAAGACCCTGAAATCTGGTAATAAGGTTGTAGTGGAGGCGGACAAAACTACTAACCTTTACCAGGTTTCCCCCGAAAAATACAAAGAAACGCTCCTGAACAACATCACCAAGGATTATAAACTAGGAAACGAAGATGAAAGGAAACTAGTTGATGATTCTACAAGATCACTGGCCTCAAAACTCGGGATTGACGACAGATTAGAGAAATATTCCGAAAACCAGTGTTTTTTAACTTACAAAGACCACAAGGAAAATTTCTACACGGCCCATCCTTGCCGTTTGATCAACCCCGCAAAGTCCGACCTCGGGAATGTCAGCAAAAGCATTATTGAGCGGACAGTATCAGATATCCGGAAGAAGACCTGTGTGAACCAGTGGAAGAGTACATCGGACGTTTTGGAATGGTTTCGCAGCGTGCAGAACTTGAAAAAGGCTCGGTTTATCAAGTTTGACATAGTTGAGTTTTACCCCTCAATTTCCTCGGGCTTGCTAGACCGAGCACTGACGTACGCGAAATCTATCACAGACTTGACCAGCGACGAAGAAGAGATAATAAAGCTCACAAAGCGGTCATTTCTCTTCAACGGCAAACAGTGCTGGGTCAAGAAATCTGAAGAAAACTTCGATGTCACCATGGGAAGTCTGGACGGAGCTGAAACATCAGAGCTCATTGGCGTTTACTTGCTAAACAAAATCACCCCCAAAGAACACTTGGGTCTGTACAGGGATGACGGATTAGCAATAATCGGCAATTCCAATGGACCCAAGTTGGACAGCATCAGGAAGAAACTCCATGCCACATTCAAGCGTGAGGGACTCAAGATCACTGTGGATATACACGATGATTCTGTCAACTACCTGGATGTGGAGCTATTCCTCAACGACAACTCCTACAGACCCTACAAGAAACCAAATGACACTCCTCTGTACATCAACGCTAAGTCGAACCATCCCCCCAACATCATCAAGAACATCCCCGACATGATCTCTAAACGACTTAGCAGCATATCCAGCACAGAGCAGCACTTCAACGACACGAAACGGGAGTACGATGTAGCCCTGGAATCCAGTGGTTACGATCAGCCCCTGTCCTACCAAACACCACAACTAACCACCAAGAAGAGACGACGTACCAGGAATGTCATTTGGTTCAACCCTCCCTACAGCACGAACGTCAAGACAGAGCTCGGACGGAGATTCTTCAGCATCCTCGACAGACACTTCCCTGTGGGTCACCGACTACACAAGATCTTCAACCGGAACACTGTAAAACTGAGCTACTCTTGCATGCCTAGTATGGGTAGGATAATCAAGAATCACAACAAATCGGTCCTGGAAGACAAGGGCGTTGATGAGAGCGTGAGGCAGTGTAACTGTAGAGACAAGCCCAATTGTCCACTGCAGGGGCAATGCCTCACACCCTCGTCAGTCTACCAGGCCGATGTGTTGACTGATGACGGAGAATCCTACTCATACATAGGACTTGCCGAGGGGGACTTCAAAACGCGGTGGAGAAATCATACCAAAACTTTCAGAGCTGAAAAATATAGGAACGAAACTGAACTTTCAAAACTAGTATGGGACTTGAAGGACAAGAAAATTGAGCACAAAATCGCGTGGAAGACACTTGCAAAGTGTAAAAGCTACCGCGCTGGTTCAAAATTTTGTAACCTATGCTTGACTGAAAAACTCCTAATCCTAAAACAAGTCATGCATAAATAAACGAACTGAAATTGTCTCAAAGTGTCGACATAAACGTAAATTTATACTTAAATATTCTTAATTTTTCTACTATTCTGTCCGTTATTTCTGAGTGCTGAGGCTTAGTGATTTTAGCGATTTATCAACTTAATTCCCCGATTCTTTACGACGATTTTAATACAAATTTTCAGATTTTAAATTTTCAAACATTTGATGCGTACAGATCTTCCAATGTTTAGGCGGATACCATGATTTTAAGTATTTTTACGAGTTCAAAGTGTTAGTGTAGTTTTATAAAGGAGTAACTGGGTTTGCATTTTCGTCATTTTTCGCCAAATTTGTCATCGCACCTTGACAATTGTAAAATTTCAATATTTTGCATGAAACTCGGAGTTGGTGAACAGATTGTTTTATTTCTACTCGTATTCAGCTCCTTTCCGCAGAGATAGTCGAGCACTGTGAGTGAAAGATTACCGAATCTTATTGTATGTATGTATGTATGTATGTATGTATGTATGTATGTATGTATGTATGTATGTATGTATGTATATATGTATGTACAATGACAGTTGATCTCCACACAAACAGTGCTCTACCAGATAAATCCGGGAGCTCTCTATGAGGTACAAAGTAAAACTGCGATGGTTCCCAACTTTAAGTTTCACGAAAAGTATGATGAGTACTAATCGATCGTCAAGGTGCAACCGATCATAAGTGAAAATGACAGAAATGATATCCGGATTACTCCTTTATAAATTTCCTCCCACGCAGAATGCAATAAGAAGCCGAAATCGGCCGAAAATGAGAAATTTGGGCGACTCAGATTGGTAAAAATGAAAAAAAAGGCTTGTTAAAATCTGACTATAAAATCTAGAAAATTACGACGTAATAAAAATTGGTAAAGTTGATGAAACACTCAAACACCGCTTAATCAGTACTAAAATATACGACAGAAAGGTAAAATAGCTAAGAACAAAATCGTATTAAAATTTTTTCTGTGTCGACACTGGAAACAAGTTCCGTCCCGTTTATTTATACAAGACTTGTTTTTAGAATTAAAAGTTTTTCTGTCAGACACAGGTTGCAAAATTTAGAGCCAGCTGTGTAACTCTTGCACGCAGCAAGTGTTTTCCAATTAAGCCATACTGAATTTCCTTGTCCTTCAGTTCCCAAATTAATTTTGAAAGTTCTGTTTCGTTTCTATATCTATCAGCTCTAAACGATTTGTTATGATTTTCCACCGCGTTTTGAAGTCCCCCCGGCAAGTCCTATGTATGAGTAGGATTCTCCGTCCTCGTTAACACACGGCCTGGTAGACTGACGAGGTAACGAGGCACGCCCCTGCAGTGGACAATTGGGCTTGTCTCTGCAGTTGCACTGCCTCGCACCTCGTCGTTCTGTAGCCTCCAGGACCGATTTGTTGTGATTCTTGATAATCCTACCCGCACACTAGGCATACGAGTAGCTCAGTTTGACAGTGTTACGGTTGATGATCTTGTGCAGCCGATGGTCTTTAGGGAAGTGTCTGTCGAGGATGGAAGAATCTCCGTCCGAGGTCCTTGACATTTGTGCTGTAGGGGGGATTGAACCAAACGACATTCCTTGTACGTCTTCTTCTCTTGGGTGTTGTCTGTGGAGTTTGGTAGGAGAGGGGCTGATCCAACTACTGATTCCCAGGGCAACATCGTACTCCTGCTTTGTGTCGTTGAAGTGTTGTTCAGTGCTGGATATGCTGCCAAGCCTTTGAGACCATGTCGGGAGATGTTTTGATGATACTAGGGGGATGATTTGACCCTAGCATTGACGTACAAGGGGTGCCATTTGGCTTTTTGTAGGTCTGTAAGATTTGTCTTTGAGGAATAGCCCACATCCAAGTAGAAGTTAACTGAATCATCGTGTATTTCAACAGTGATTTTCATTCCCACGCTTGAATGCGGCATGGAGTTTCTTCCGATGCTGTCCAACTTAGAACCGTTGGAATTCCCGATTATTGTTAATCCGTCATCCCTATGGGCTACAGACCTAAGTCTTTTTGGGATGATGCTGTTGAGTTTGTTGAGCAGGTAGATGCCAATTAGCTCCGAAGTTTCTGCTCCGTCCAGGCTTCCCATGGTGACATCGAAGTTTGTGTTCGACTTCTGACCCAGCATTGCCCGTCGTTGAAAAAGGAATGACCGTTTGGTCAGTCTGATTATCTCCTTCGTCGTTGACAAGTCTGTGACTGATTCCGCGAACTCCAGAGCACGATCCAACAGGCCTGATGATATCGAGGGATAAACCCACGATGTCAAACTTGATGAATCGAGCCTTCCTTGTGTTCTGCATGTTTCGGAACCACGTCAGCACGTCTGATGTACTTTTTCCACTGGTTGACGCCCGTCCCACGTATCTCCGAGACTACCCGTTCAATGATGCATTTGTTGACTTTCCTGGAGGTCTGACTTGGCGGGGGTTAATCAAACGGCACGGATGAGCTGAGTAAAAATTTTCTTTGTGGTCTTTGTAAGTGATGAAACATTGGTTTTCTGAGTACTTTTCCAGTCTGTCGTCAAACACTTCAAGTGTTCTTTGCAGAATCATCAACTTTTTCAATTCGGCCTGATTTCCTAATTTGTAGTCCTTAGTGATGTTGTTTAAGAGCGTCTTTTATTTAAATTTCAGACAATCTGGTAGAGGTTAAAAATTTTCAAAGAACACTATAACCTTACTTTACCAGTTTTTAAGTCTTTGATGTCCTTGGCCATTTTATCCTGGTATTCATTTGTGTTCTTTTGAAAATTTTATGTTACTTATCATGGTGTACAACTAACTTTCAAAATTAAAAAGAGCTGGGTAGGAGGTGGCGAATTATTCACGATTTGAGCCTGTGGCCGACCAGAATTCAAGTTGTGATGTTTTTACCATATTTTGATGTTTCTCGACAGACTGGAAAAGTACTCAGAAACCAATGTTTCATCACTTACAAAGACCACAAAGAAAAATTTTACCAGCTCATCCGTGCCGTTTGATTAACCCCGCCAAGTCAGACTCGGAAAGTCAGCAAATGCATCATTGAACGGGTAGTCTCAGAGATACGTGTAAGGACGGGCGTCAACCAGTGGAAAAAGCATCAGACGTGCCGACGTGGTTCCGAAACATGCAGAACACAAGGAAGGCCTGATTCATCAAGTTTGACATCGTGGAGTTTTATCCCTCGATATCATCAGGCCTGTTGGATCGTGCTCTGGAGTTCGCGTGAATCAGTCACAGACTTGTCCAACGACGAGAAGGAGATAATCAGACTGACCAAACAGTCATTCTTTTCAACGACGGGCAATGCTGGTCACAGTCAGACACAAACTTCGATGTCACCATGGGAAGCCTGGACGGAGAACTGGAGCTAATTTTACTCCAATTAAGCTCAACAACAAACCAACATATCATCCCCAAAGAAGACTTTGTGGGTCTGTATAGGGATGACGATTAGCAATAATCGGTACCTCCCAAATTCTGACCCAAGTTGACAGCATCAGGAAGAAAATTCCAATGGGGGGCATTTTCAAGCAGTTTTAGGGGCCCCCGGGAAAACTTGCCCCCGGAAATACACCCGAGAAATTAAATCAAAACCCTTTTCTTCCCTCCCAAGAAAAAAGGAATTAAAGTAATATCGCCTATAACTCAAAAAGTAAGAATATTAGCGACTTAATTCCAACGACATCAGTAATTAAAGCCAAAATTACGATTTGTACGTCTTATTTGAGTACCAGTCGCGCTGCTTAGTGGTTAATTGGCCAATTAAAGTAATTATCGCCTATAACTCAAGAAGTAAGAATGATAGCGACTTAATTCCAACGACATCAGTAACTAAAGCCAAAATTACGATTTGTACGTCTTATTTGAGTACCAGTCGCGCGCTGCTTAATTAGTTAATTGACCAATTAAAGTAATTATCGCCTATAACTTAAAAAGTTAGAATGATAGCGACTTAATTCCAACGACATCAGTATCTAAAGCTAAAATTACGATTTGTACTTCTTATGATGATGTCAGTGTTACAAAAGTACTCTACCTCTATGTGAAGAACTAGTTTGTTGACCTAACATAATCATCGTTTGTCTGATCTTATGGGAAATATTTACTTATTAAAGTGATTATCGCTTATAACTCAAAAATTAAGAATGATAGCGACTTAATTTTTACGGCATCAGTAACTTGCGTCGAAATTACGAATTATTCGTTTACTTTACGTACGGTTACCAACCGCTTAATGAGATAATTAGCCAATTTAATTAATTATCTCGTATAACTCAAAAAGTAAAAAGAATTGCGACCAAGTACATCACTTACTTCATCCTTGTGATATCGGTAAATTGAGCAATCCGTCGAGGCCAGTATCGCACCAGTATCACGCCAGTACCGCGCCAGTATCACGCCAGTACCGCGCCAGTATCAGGCCAGTATCGCGCCAGTATCAGGCCTACCTCACGCCAGTATCACGCCAGTATCACGCCAGTATCGCGCCAGTAGCACGCCAGTAGCGAGCCAGTAGCACGCCAGTAGCGCGCCAGTAGCACGCCAGTAGCGCGCCAGTAGCACGCCAGTAGCACGCCAGTATCACGCCAGGTATCGCGCCAGTCGGAACTATTTTGCTAGGAAGCCAGTAACACGCCAGTATATGATCTGAAACTGGCGTGCTACTGGCGTCCTGGCTATAAGTTAGTCTCGACTGGCGTGATACTGGCGTACTACTGGCGTGCTACTGGCGCGGTACTGGCGTGATACTGGCGCGATACTGGCGTGCTACTGGCGTGCTACTGGCGCGCTACTGGCGTGCTACTGGCGCGCTACTGACGTGCTACTGGCGCGATACTGGCGTGATACTGGCGCGATAACGGCGTGAGGTAGGCCTGATACTGGCGCGATACTGGCGTGGTACTGGCGTGGTACTGGCCTGATACTGGCGCGATACTGGCGTGATACTGGCCTCGACGGATCGCTCAATTTACCAAAATATGTTATTAAATATGATCTTGATAATTGGTTTCATGTTGGAAATAAAAGCAGGGCGTTCTTGTTGATTATTAAGTTTTAAAAGTTAATTTTTCATGGTTTATAAACCTAACCTAGTAAATGATAAATATTATGAATTTGAAAAGATATAAGATTATTTGTAAACCCCAGATTATTTGCTTTTGGCCTTTTATAATGATCCTGTGGTTTTAATGCTTAGTAGTTGCTTTGGGGTGGGTACGGGTTACAAAAAAGAGTGATATGGATAGCCAAAATTGGAAATTGTTCGGGTTTTAATGAGTAGTTGCTTTGGGATGGGTAGGGGTTACGAAAAAGAGTGATATGGATAGCCAAAAACAATTGGAAATTGTTTGGGTTTCGCAGCCACTGAAGACTCTTTATTTAACATATTTCTCGAATGTTCAACTGAAAACGTAGTGAAAAGATACGATTAAAAGTCATGATATGAATTTTTAATCGCAGCCCGTCCGTGGCGGTGCGCTATGGGTACATAGAAATATCTTGGTCACGCTTAATTTTTAGCAGGTAAACATACACCAACATAACACATCATGCTGTACATTGTATAACTTATAGGGGGAACGGACATTTCATCTCACGACACTTCATCTCACGACACTTCATCTCACGACACTTTATCTCGCAATATGTCAGCTCTATGCAAAGGTTAGGGTCTGGGTTAGGGTCTGGGTTAGGGTCAGGGTTGGGGTTTGGGTTGGGTTTGGGTTGGGTTGGGTTTGGGTTGGGTTTGGGTTGGGTTTGGGTTGGGTGTGGGTCGGGTTTGGGTTGGGTTTGGGTTGGGTTTGGGGTTTGGGTTGGGTTTGGGTTGGGTTTGGGTTGGGTTTGGGTTGGGTTTGGGTTAGGGTCAGGACAGGGAGATGAAGTGTCCTGAGATGAAATGTACTTGTAGTGAGATGAGATGTCGCCCACCCACTTATAGTTGTAAGCCCTTTCACTTACTGTAAACATTAATCATTCACGCTTATAAAATTATAATAATTGTTGATCATTCAAGCTTATCATAATTATAAACATTAATTCACGCTTATTGTAACCATTCATTCATACTTATTTATGTTACTAACGCTAATTATAAGCGTTTATTAAGGCCTATTATCAGCGTTTATTCACGCTGATAATAAACTATAAGTATAACTCACTCACACAAAATGGCCTGCTCATGTCATTCTCCAAGAACAATTGAATTCACAGGAAAACTTCTGTTAAGATAAAATTCTGCCTATTTCTTGTACCCATAGCGCACCGCCACGGACGGGCTGCGATTAAAATTCATATCATGACTTTTAATCGTATTTCTTTACTACGTTCTCAGTTGAATATTCGAGAAATATGTTAAATAAAGAGTCTTCAGTGGCTGCGAAACCCAAACAATTTCCAATTGTTTTTGGCTATCCATATACTTATATACTTATATACTTATATATAGCTGATAATTTAGGACCAAATTTGAATCGCTGAGATCTTGAGAACCACAAATGGTAGAGCCTTGATCGAGGGCGGGTTTTTTTCAACTAAGATGGGAGAATGTAATAGGCTATGTAGGAAGTTTCGCAGATCGATTTTTTTGCTGTTATGACGTCATCAAAATCGATAAAATCACGATTTTTAGTGAAAAACGTAATTTTGGACCACTTTGAAGCACTGTATCTGAAAAGCTTTCTACCGCGTCATGTTTTCCCGACTTATGTAGCTTCTAGACCTCGAGATTTAGCCACTTAAGAAGTTTCATGGTGATTGGTGAAAAAATGAGGTCGTGGGAGGCCTCCAAAAATCGAGGATCTTTACTAGGCCAAAATATGGTGACTTTGAGCATCTATATCTCAGCTCACCAACATTGCTCCATCTCTTCCAGGCGTATCAATGTTCTTTCTCAGTCAAATATCAAGGGTAAAAAGTTTCAAGTCTTCCCGATTTAAGGGAAAGGTGTGGTGGCACCTCAAAAACGTAAATTTGAGCCGCGCAAAAAAGTCGAAAATTTGGCCAAGTCCAATTTCAGGCCGAATTCCATAAGTGCAGGGCTGTTGTGCTATACGATAGTGACTGGATCAACATTTTGAATTACTTGGTACTCGAATAGAACAAGAAATGGCCCATGGAAATGAAGTGCACGTGAGTTCACGTGGACGTTTTGTAGAAATTAGGCAAATTTGAAATTTGAGTCTTAAGACCAAATTTTCGACTTGATTTGATTGAAACAAGTCACAATGCAATAGACAAACATGATTCCAGGTCCATATAACAAATTTTGCACGTGAGTTCACGCGAACGTTTTGTAGAAATTAGGGAAATTACTATTTCAACGATTTTAACGAATGATTTCTATTTCGAACGCTTAAAAACGTATGTTTAGATCGTAATAACCTCAAACAATTAAAAAAGCGGCGCCCCTGTGACTCTGTGAGGGGGTTGCTATGACGACCGCTTGCGGTTTTGTCTGTGGTAAGATATAATAATAATATGAAGATAATTTGGGACCCAATTTAAATCGATGAGATCTCAAGTTCTACAAATGGTAGAGACATGATCGAGGTCACGTTTTGTAGATATAAGATGGGAAAATGCATTAGGCTATAAAAGAAGTTCTGGTGACGTCATTATGACGTCATTATGACGTCATCAACTTAGCGAAATTTTAATGCTTTTTAGTGAAAATAGGTCGTTTTCGAGCGCATTTTTCACCAAGAAGGAAAGGAGATAGCTCCTTGATTTTTCCAAGTCGGAGTTAGCAAATTTAAAGAGCTTTCAGAAAATCATATGGATTATTGGCCTATCTCGATTTTTCATCGAGATCTACGCGATTTTCTAAGGTGCGGTAAACAATCGATGTCAAAAATTTAGGACAAAACTTAAGAGTGAGATGTCAAGAACTGCGACTTATCTTGAGATGAGACCGGTCCAAGTATGTTGTACTAAGGCAGAATTGTCTTATAGGCTATATGGGAAGTTGGTTTGAGCCTATTTGGGTGCTGTGATGACGTCATTAAAATCGCGTCAAACCACTAAAATAGCGTATTTTGCGATAAAACGTTATTTTGCGCTACTTTGAACATCTCTAACGCAGAGAGTTTTCATCGGAATATGTTTTACTTCGATATTTTGCTTTTAGACCTCGAGATTTAGCTATAAAACGAGTTTCAAGGTGATCGGTCGAAATATGTCGTCATGCGAAGCCTCTAAAAATTGAGCCGCAAAATGGTTGAAATTACGTTAATGATGAACAAGAATTGCGCCTGCAGGCTCAATTCTTTTGTCCGATATTCCTGTATGCAGGCGCTTAATTTCCCTCCCCGTGGTGATTGATGTAACCTTTGCATCATGATACAACACGCAGTCGTTCGCAGTAAGAGTATAAATATTGCTCCACTGCTGCGCGCTACCACCGAGAAAATGCATTGGCACGTGCCATTTCTTCTAAAATTCTTGCGCGCGCGTTCTTACGTACTACCAAGTTGTTGTACTCAGTTCGTTGTAGATTTCGCGCCATTTTGTTAAATAGGTTTACGTTTCGCATCAGATTGTGTCACTGTTCATTAACGCGCTGTATTTTCCTGGGTTCCTGAAGCAGCTTCATTAAGCCTCAAATCACCTATGCACTTTACCATCTGGGAAATTTTCTAGTCGATTAGTTATTGGCTGAGTGATCATCAAGGAATTGAAATTTCGTGCCGTGATGTGGAATTTATGAAATTTAAGCATGGATGTTAATTGTTAGATTATGACACTGATTTAATGATAATGATTTTCTATACACCCAGGACTTAATAACAGTTGTTCACTAAGCTGATTTATCACTTTCACATTTCATGCTTTCGTTTTCTGTTTCAATGCAGTCGCTTGTTCCGAAAAGCAATATTCGTCTTTCACATCGACCATAGTATTTCTCGAACTTAGTTGAATTCAGTATACAGTCGAATAGTTATGTAGTTTGGCACTAAACTAAGTACAGATCCAACCCATAGCCCGAGTCGCTCCTAAGATTTTAAGACACACGAAATCTTCATCAGCCCTTTTATTTAGAATGAATCGTAATTTAGGAGAGTTTGAGCACGTGGCACGGATGGGCCTATCCAGCCTATAATATTTACATTTTCGACAATCGACAGCTTTAAAATTAAGAATTTTGTGATTTCGGGGGGGGGGGGACACCGGACGGACGGACGGACATGGGACATTTTCGCGACTGATATTATAAAGGAGCAATCCGGGCACTTTCCAGAAATTACAGTAGTTGTATTGCAAACCTGGACCTCATATACACATATCCTATTTCTCACCTTCCCAAACCACGATCTCTGCCAACCCTCTCATTTGCCTTTTTGTATTCACAAAAAGGCCAATGGGGAGGGAAAAAATTGTACTTAAGCCTGATTCTGTGATACGATGACGAACTAATAATGGTTTCCTCATGTCTCTAAGTGACTAAATGTGGGAAATATACGATGAAATAGTGAATCACGTGAGTTCACGTGGACGTTTTGTAGAAATTAGGGATTTCAAGAAAATGATATTTACACGCGATTTTCGACTTGATTACGTTGAAATGAGTTCAAATACGACTAATGCACGTGAAATTAGATCTGGGTGCTACATTTCAGCACGTGAGTTCACGTGGACGATTTGTAGAAATTAGAAAATTGGTCAATTCTAGTAATTCCAAATTAGAATAACGTTGTTTCGGACTGCGTGAGATTTAGTTTCATTGGTTCCAACCGAAAGAAATGGACTGACGTCACCAAATCAGCAGGGGGTTACTACGACAACCGTCTCGGTTTTGGAGAGCCTATTTACAATAGCACATCTGTAATATCAAAAATACTTCTCTTGAAAAAAACGAGCTCACAGAGCTCATGAAATAATCAAAGTTTCGATACGAAACAGGCAAATTCAAAATCACTTTCGTAATTTTCATTGTCTTTACAATTGTATTTGGAATTGGACCGCATCCACGTACACATAAAAGAACAAGACGTCTTATCATGAAAAGCTATTTTGCATTTCATAAAGTTTGTTACGCATGAATAGTCTTGGCTAGTTTTGTCCGCGATTCGGCTGCACAGGACCTTAAGAAAAGTTTTTGCCTCCATGCCGGAGCCTCCCGTAACCGAGAGAAAACAAGGGGGCAGAACGTTCCTTGTTCCACATTTAGGATGCGGTCGTTGTAGGAACGCTGTTCATCCTGTTCTGCCTTCTCATACACCTTTTTGGTCGGTATCTCTCTGTATGATTCTGCATTAGGATTCATCATCTTGATGTCGAAGAACGCGTTCTGACCATCCCTGTAGAATACTCTAGCTCGGATGTTCGAGCTTGATCACCAGTCAGTGTTCCCTGTCTAGCGAAGGTTTCACCCTCAAGTGGCTGAAGCTGGGGCTCCACATCCTTATAGACCTGGAACAACTGGCTGGCAAGGAAGTCTCGAACATGGTTGTGTCTGACAATCACATACCCTCCACGTGGACAGTTAAGGCATGGTTTATTGTCATCCTTTCCCCACAGACACACGAGCTAGGAAGTCTAGGAAGATCCTTCCCGTATCGAATCAGTAGACTGTCCCTGAAGTCACCTTTGTGGAGGTTAAATCTGTATTTAGCAATCTGTATTCATGCAAAATATTGAAATTTTACAATTGTCAAGGTGCGATGACAAATTTGGCGAAAAATGACGAAAATGCAAACCCAGTTACTCCTTTATAAAACTACACTAACACTTTAAACTCGTAAAAATACTTAAAATCATGTTATCCGCCTAAACATTGGAAGATCTGTACGCATCAAATGTTTGAAAATTTAAAATCTGAAAATTTGTATTAAAATCGTCGTTAATGATCGGGAAATTAAGTTGATAAATCGCTAAAATCACTAAGCCTCAGCACTCAGAAATAACGGACAGAATAGCAGAAAAATTAAGAATATTTAAGTATAAATTTACGTTTATGTCGACACTTTGAGACAATTTCAGTTCGTTTATTTATGCATGACTTGTTTTTTAGGATTAGGAGTTTTTCAGTCAAGCATAGGTTACAAAATTTTGAACCAGCGCGGTAGCTTTTACACTTTGCAAGTGTCTTCCACGCGATTTTGTGCTCAATTTTCTTGTCCTTCAAGTCCCATACCAGTTTTGAAAGTTCAGTTTCGTTCCTATATTTTTCGGCTCCGAAAGTTTTGGTATGATTTCTCCACCGCGTTTTGAAGTCCCCCTCGGCAAGTCCTATGTATGAGTAGGATTCTCCGTCATCAGTCAACACATCGGCCTGGTAGACTGACGAGGGTGTGAGGCATTGCCCCTGCAGTGGACAATTGGGCTTGTCTCTACAGTTACACTGCCTCACACTCTCGTCAACGCTCTTGTCTTCCAGGACCGATTTGTTGTGATTCTTGATTATCCTACCCATACTAGGCATGCAAGAGTAGCTCAGTTTTACAGTGTTCCGGTTGAAGATCTTGTGTAGTCGGTGACCCACAGGGAAGTGTCTGTCGAGGATGCTGAAGAATCTCCGTCCGAGCTCTGTCTTAACCCATATTCTCCCGAACCTCGAAAACGTCAATCTTTTGAGCTGATTTTTTGTCTGAAGACTAGTATAACCCTAACTAAGGTTTGAGGAAAGTTTTGAGCCCCAACCATCTTTTGCACGTGCGCGGCGGCCCGTACTATATATAGGACGTTATTTGAAATATACCGTTAGCTGTACTATATAAAGGACGTTATTTCAAAAATGATGTACTATATATAGTACGGATCTCATAAAACGTAGTAGGGAGTCAATAAGTGGACAATCCATGAAATTTACAGATGTTTTCAAACATATTGAAGGAAAAACTGGAGCAAAAACTTATTTTGGTCCTATGAAAGTGTACAAATGACTCTCTGACTCCTGGCAACCCTCTACTGACCCCTGATGAACCTCTCCTGACCCCTTGGTTAACCTCTCCTGACCCCTGATGAACCTTTCCTGACCCCTTGGTTAACCTCTCCTGACCCCTGATGAACCTCTCCTGACCCCTTGGTTAACCAGCTCCTGACCCCTGATGAACCTCTCCTGACCCCTTGGTGAACCTCTCCTGACCCCTTGGTGAACCTCTCCTTACCCCTTGGTGAACCTCTCCTGACCCCTTGGTGAACCTCTCCTGACCCCTTGGTGAACTTCTCCTGACCCCTTGGTGAACCTCTCCTTACCCCTTGGTGAACCTCTCCTAACCCCTTGGTGAACCTCTCCTGACCCCTTGGTGAACCTCTCCTAACCCCTTGGTGAACCTTTCCTAACCCCTTGGTGAACCTCTCCTAACCCCTTGGTGAACCTCTCCTAACCCCTTGGTTAACCTCTCCTGACCCCTTGGTTAACCTCTCCTGACCCCTTGGTTAACCTCTCCTGACCCCTTGGTTAACCAGCTCCTGACCCCTGATGAACCTCTCCTGACCCCTTGGTGAACCTCTCCTGACCCCTTGGTGAACCTCTCCTGACCCCTTGGTGAACCTCTCCTGACCCCTTGGTGAACTTCTCCTGACCCCTTGGTGAACCTCTCCTTACCCCTTGGTGAACCTCTCCTAACCCCTTGGTGAACCTCTCCTGACCCCTTGGTGAACCTCTCCTAACCCCTTGGTGAACCTCTCCTAACCCCTTGGTGAACCTCTCCTAACCCCTTGGTGAACCTCTCCTAACCCCTTGGTTTACCTCTCCTGACCCCTTGGTTAACCTCTCCTGACCCCTTGGTTAACCTCTCCTGACCCCTTGGTTAACCTCTCCTAACCCCTTGGTGAACCTCTCCTAACCCCTTGGTTAACCTCTCCTGACCCCTGATGAACCTCTCCTGACCCCTGATGAACCTCTCCTGACCCCTTGGTTAACCTCTCCTGACCCCTTGGTCAACCTCTCCTGACCCCTTGGTTAACCTCTCCTGACCCCTGATGAACCTCTCCTGACCCCTTGGTTAACCTCTCCTAACCCCTTGGTCAACCTCTCCTGACCCCTTGGTCAACCTCTCCTGATCCCTTGGTGAACTTCTCCTGACCCCTTGGTTAACCTCTCTTGATCCCTTGGTTAACCTCTCCTGACCTATGAAAGTGTACCAATGGCTAAATAAATGGACAAGACGTGTTGATAAGCGATTGAAAATGGTCAGTTTAAATAGTGATCAGACGGTGGTCAAGAGGATCAGTTGGGGTTTGTATACACGTACTAGTTCATGTTTGCACGGCATTTAAATTAATCATTCAGTAACTTTTAACTTGGAGGAGGGAAGTTGATATAATTTCCTGTAAAATGCAGTTCAAATAGACGCCAGGCATTTGCGAGGTGATGTCCAGTGGCCCCTGTGCTGGCAATTGGCAGTGTCCTTATCCATTGAAACGAGGCTCAATCAATGCGAATATTACCACAATATGATAGATGTAGACACCACTTGGTAGAATGTAAACTGTTTTTCATACATGTTGATTCCTGGGCAAAATAGACTCCGCTGGTGGACTGAGGAGTTCGTTATGAACTATTTTTCGCTAATGTAGAACACATGCATGATATAGGAGCAGAGTTCACTTGCGGAGCAAATTCTGCTAGCAACTTCCATCAGTAGAATTGATTGACGGACTAAAACTCCACTACAGGCTTTACTCCGTGCTGGTTTTTTCCTCTGCAGCAAACTTTTTTTGGTGCTAAAGGCCCAATCAAGTCCACCAAACATATTTAAGTGAGCTTTAGCCGAGTCTGTTGAGGCTTATATGTCGAGATACGTGCTATATGTAGAGCATTATTCAAAAATTAATGTCCTACATATAGTACGTGCTATATTTAGGACATAAATTTTCATATAATGTCCTACTTATAGGACGTACCAGATATAGTACGTCTATTTTCAAATAACGTACTATATATAGTACACTCAATTATACATGAATTTTATGCAATTATGCATTTCTTATATACAAAATTTAACCGCCCATAATTATTTGCACATGCCTTGGCTATCGATAACAGGTAAAAACAAGATTCATGCTGGTCCAAATTTTGGGAAATATCATGCTAGGTCATGTTAATTGGAAATCATGAAAATTGTACCACTTTCTATGCATATATCATGCATTCAAAAAATAACCATGCATTCAGGTTTGTTTCTACGACCCAATACATCCTTCAGGCATGCAGTGCAAAAGAAATTGAGTAAAAATAACGTTTCTCTGCAAAATGAGGCTTCTATATAGTACCTGTCCTATATATAGGACAATGGGAGAATATGGGTTAACGTTCGTGCTGTAGGGAGGGTTGAACCAAATGACATTCCTGGTACGTCGTCTCTTCTTGGGGGTAAGTTGTGGTGTTTGGTAGGACAGGGGCTGATCGTAACCACTGGATTCCAGGGCTACATCGTACTCCCGTTTCGTGTCGTTGAAGTGCTGCTCTGTGCTGGATATGCTGCTAAGTCGTTTAGAGATCATGTCGGGGATGTTCTTGATGATGTTGGGGGGATGGTTCGACTTAGCGTTAAATTTACATACACAGTAGGTATGTATTGCTAAGTGCAACTTTGTGTACATCAACACATCATCTTTCAAAATATGAAATAGAAAATTTTCAGGAGTCAAGTTAGAACACATTTTGTACAGATGTGAATCAAGGTCAGGGTGGGGCTGCTATGTGTAACTTAATTAGTTTAGAGTGTACATGTTATCATAACATACGGCGAATATTTTATTAACACGGCGAAATATTTTCTAAGGCGAATATTTTCCGAACACGGCGAAATATTCTCTAAGAATAAATATGTAACCCAGTAGGCGAATACTTTCTAAACACAGCGAATTATTCTCTAAGAATAAATGTGTTACCCAGTAGGCGAATATTTTCCTAACACGGCGAAATAGAGTCTACGAAGATTGTTTATAAAACAGGCGAATAATTACTTAGCATTGCGTGTGTTTACAAACATGCGACCACTTTGGCGAATATAATGCTAGTGTGGCGAATATTACCCTGCACTTTACACGCATTCTTAGAAAGTTAACGCATAGGGTGTGGCCTGTGGCGAATATCATCTTAACAATGCGATCATTTTTATAGTGTGGCGAATTCAATACCTAGTGTGGCGTTGTTCTAATCTGGCAGGGGGCTCATGAGGAACCCCCTTTTCTAACCCCTTTTTTTGACCCCGCGTAAGCCCGAATTTTGAATAAGGATATCTCAGCTATCTTTTGAGATTCAAAGCTCGATAACCACAGTAAAATGTTCGCAATGATCGCATTATGTCGGGCGGATCATGGTTCCAAGTCGATATCTTGCCCCGTTTTCGAGATAATCGACAAAACCCCCTTTTTCACCCTACGCAAAGGGGCAAAAAATGGTTCAGGTAAATATGGCCATACTGTGGGTAAATTGGCACTTATTCTGATTTGAAATGCATGTATAGGTTGTTCATAGACTTAAGTTGTACCAGAAAAAAGTTGTCCAAGATATTCCATGAGGAACCCCCTTTTCTAACCCCTTTTTTGACCTCGCGTAAGCACAAAGTTTGAATAAAGAGATCTCAGCTTCCTTTTGAGATACAAAAGTACAAAGCTCGATAACCACACTTAAATATTCGCAATGGTTACATTAGGTCGGGCGGATCATGGTTCCAAGTCGTTATCTTGCACCGTTTTCGAGATAATCGCCAAAAAACCCTTTTTCACCATGCACAAAGAGGCAAAAATATGGCCATACTGCGGGTTATTTGCGGGAGACTTCTTTTTTGCCAGTTTCAGAGGGGTAAAATGGTAGAAATAATGCACATGAATACAAATGGAGAGGTACACAACATTTATTCACGACATAGGTATTGGCACTAGCTGAACCGCCAAGCATACCCACAGGTATCAGGCGGCAAAAATTTGGTTCAAGATGTGATGGAAAGCATTGATGTTTTCAATAAGACCATATTTGATACCAACTCTTCTAAATGTTTGACCTGGGCAAGAGGATTCATATATCACAACTGACATATCTACCAGAAGCCAATATTGTGG
Source organism: Beroe forskalii (assembly GCA_011033025.1). NCBI lineage: Eukaryota > Metazoa > Ctenophora > Nuda > Beroida > Beroidae > Beroe > Beroe forskalii. Next base: position 96,883 of record WFMF01000198.1, read on the forward strand.
CAATAAATTCGGATTCAAATTCCCTTGCTTATACTCTTATAGGGAAGAAGTTAGTCCAACATTATATATGATTCATCAGATTGGTTTCATTCCTTCTTATGGCTTGCCGTGCTCGAAATTTATTCTTTCCAACATACTGGCTAAGAAAAATGGAACATTTTACGAAATTAAATGTCAATCGGACAGCTGCATAGATGGTCATCTAGCCTCAACTGCCCATTCTTGTCTGAATAATGGATCAAACGTTTCCTGCCCAATAATATTTTCACATTGCAAGAAAGTGTCGACCTTTATTATGGATGATGGTATTGGGTGGTATTTTGCTGACTACCATCCACGATGTTTTCACAGTTAACTTGACTGTTCATCGGACAAAGTTCACAAACAATGGATCTGTTCTTATATCTTGGATGGACTCATCAAGAATTGAATTTTAAGAATTGAATCAAGTACCGCAAGGTATTTCACTCACCAACACCAAAAATTACTCTAAACTCAGAAATGATCCCAAACTCCGATGTCAAAGATATGAGATACCATGCAAACCACTCACTGGAGATTGGAGAACGACATCATGAGGAAAACTGTCAATGAGGTGCAACTGATAAAGAAAGATGTGGTACCAAAGAAAACATACCTTTCTGTGTGGGCTTCAGTGGCATTCTTTATTGTTACTTGCATAATTATACTTATTACCTGTTTCAGAAGAAAATTTAGAAACACTGTGATACTAGTTAGTTTGACCTCCTCTATCTACTAATTTACCTGTGAAACATTTTAATGTGATTGTTCAGGTTCTTATTTCAAAGGGGAGGTGAGATATCTGTTCCCACTCTAGGCTTATAATGCAGTTTCAAAAAAGGGGTAAGAAAAGGGGTTCTTTATGGAATTACTCGGACAACTTTAACCTGAACCATATTTTTCCCCTTTGCATATGGTAAAAAAGGGGTTTTGGCGATAACCTCGAAAACGGTGCGACCATTGCGAACATTTAAGTGTGGTCATTGAGCTTTCTATCTCAAAAGAAAGCTGAGATCTCTTTATTCAAAATTTGGGCTTACCCGGGGTCAAAAAAAGGGGTTAGAAAAGGGGGTTCCTCATGGAATATCTTGGACAACTTTTTTCTGGTACAACTTAAGTCTATGAACAACCTATACATGCATTTCAAATCAGAATAAGTGCCAATTTACCCACAGTATGGCCATATTTACCTGAACCATTTTTTGCCCCTTTGCATAAGGTAAAAAAGGGGTTTTCGCCGATTATCTCAAAAACGGAGCAAGATAGCGACTTGGAATCATGATCCGCCCGACATAATGTGATCATTGCGAACATTTTAGTGTGGTTATCGAGCTTTGTATCTCAAAAGGAAGCTGAGATATCTTTATTCAAAATTTGGGCTTACGCGGGGTCAAAAAAGGGGTTAGAAAAGGGGGTTCCTCATGGAATATCTTGGACAACTTTTTTCTGGTACAACTTAAGTCTATGAACAACCGATACATGCATTTCAAATCAGAATAAGTGCCAATTTACCCACAGTATGGCCATATTTACCGGAACCATTTTTTGCCCCTTTGCGTATGGTGAAAAAGGGGTTTTTGGCGATTTTCTCGAAAACGGAGCAAGATAGCGACTTGAAACCATGATCCGCCCAACCTAATGTGACCATTGCGATTATTTTAGTGGGGTTATTGAGCTTTGTATCTCAAAAGGAATCTGAGATATCGGCAATCGAAGTTTTACCCTATGCGTGGGTAAAAAAGGGGTAAAAAAAATCAAGGTTCCCCAAGGAATTTTTTGGACAACTTTTTTTTGGTGGTTCTTGACCCTATGGACTACCAAAATCCGCTCTAACATCTATGGGAGGATTTACTTCACTGGGGGTTATGGATCCATCCCTTACTAATTGGAAGTAAAATATTATATGGTGAGGTATTTTTATGAAAAAAACACGGTACAAAAGTGCTGTGATCTGATGAATCCATGTCAGTAATGTTAAAGTGAAAAGGAGAAAAGATCAAACTACAATTGTAAGAATCATTAGCCAATATAACAGTGAACAAGTAAAGAATAAAAGGGACTGCAAATAAATAATCCATAACAGTATAGTGACTGTTATAGATGGCAGGGTCTGGACATAACACTGGACATATTACTGGAGATAATACAGGAGATAATACCCTCATTTGATAGTGGTATGGCCTATCTCATGCCAAGCACAACACCACACCTCTCCGAATGATGTCATTATCACAACTCAGAGTGGTGAGTTAGTGACTCAAAAGCGCTTGGTCTCCAACAGGACATGCAAATGAGTGTCAAGCTTCTGTACTATTTGTGGTATCCAGACAGGGGCCCTGGTGTATTACACTATTATGTGTGATGGTTATTGTAGTAAGCCAACTTCTGAGTTAGTATCACACAAGATCCAAACACGGGGGGAGGAAGGCATGCATTTCAAGAATATAATCAAAAATCTAATAATTTGAAGAATGCTCAAACGTGACCCTTAAAATACGTCAATTAATTCAAAATCATGGCTTGAATTCAAGATTTGATGAATGAAGATCAATTCAGGAGGTCACACAAAGCTCGTGAAATGCACTGAGAGGTGCGTTAGAAAATGACGTGCTAATTAAGAAGAGTATTATGTGGGTATCTCTACTATCTCCAAGGAGAATATAATATGTAATGGAGGTCTACATCCGGCCCCAATTATAGTACACATCACACAAGCTCAGATAAGGGAGGTATACAAGGATTAGTGTCATCAACTCACTATTCTAACCTCTGATAATGAAGTCATCAACTCACTATTCTAACCTCTCATAATGATCTTATCACCTCACTATTCTAACCTCTGATAATGATGTTATCAACTCAACATTTTAACCTCTGATAATGAAGTCATCAACTCACTGTTCTAACCTCTCATAATGATGTTATCACCTCACTATTCTAACCTCTGATAATGATGTTATCAACTCAACATTTTAACCTCTGATAATGAAGTCATCAACTCACTGTTCTAACCTCTCATAATGATGTCATCAACTCACTATTCTAACCTCTCATAATGATGTTATCAACTCACTATTCTAACCTCTGATAATGAAGTCATCAAATCACTATTCTAACCTCTGATAATGAAGTCATCAACTCTCAACTCACTATTCTTAACCCTGATAATGTCGTAATTTCAATTGCTCACCATTCTAAACCCTCATAATGTTATCATCACTCATCAGTTTCACTTCTTTTTAAACCACAATAAGGACGATAAATAATGCTTCGGAAAGGATGAAGAAATCCTCAGTCACCTCTTGAGAATTCAATTTGCCATTTCCAGTTCCCGATTTGAGTCCCTAAGGACTGAGCAGAAATGCAAAAACCATCTGTCTCGCGGCGTTAATAGGGTTCCATGAGAAATTCTTAGCAAAAACCGAATAGAATACAATTCCGGGATCCGGTTCATGAGATTCTGGAAGGACCGTTTGGTTAGTATATAAATGGCGTGTAGTTATTCAGTCGACAATATGGTTATATTCTAATATATTCATTTCCACGTGTATTTGGGTCTCGTGTGAAGCTTGCAATATGATTATTATTTATTAATTATTGGTGAGTGGTTGAACAATATAAATCAAATTCACCAAATCAATCACCTTCAAGTCAATGTTTTGATCAAGTTCAGGGTTGTGTTGGGGCACAACAGACGTATTACAAGCTGAGACTAATCATAATATATGAAAACTAATTGATTGATTATAAATATTTCAAATTATATAACCATTAAACGTTTATATTTGGTCATTATATAGTCATTTTACGAGTGGTTAAGAGGTTATAAAACCATGTGTAGTTGAGGAGGTTCAAGTACAGTCCGATCTATTAGCATTTAGTAGTAAAGGACATACTTCAGGTTCAACAAATTAGAGTAGCTAATGATTTGGCCATTATTGCTTCCACCAGAATCCAAAAGATCCCAAAAACTATGTAAGTACGTAGGCCGGAAGGATGGAGTGAGTGGCGCATGATTGAGTTGCTTTTTTCCGATTAAAACTTGGTACTTGTGTCTGGTCAGATTCTGCAATCCCACAAGAGGTTTAGCTTTGATCCTATTCAAAAATGCGTTATTCAAAAATGATTTGAATACCAAGAATTTTGAATAGGGGGGTAAGGCAAACTTTGGCAAACTATGGCAAACTTTGGCAAACACTTTATTTGGCAAACCCCAAAAAAAGTGGAAGCATTTGCCAAAGTTTGCCAAAGTTTGCCAAAATAAACACCTTTTGAGCTCTTTGGTAACACTTTAGGTACCCATTATATGCTTTTCAAGGATGCTGAATCGATTCCCAAGGTCTGTTTCACATTTTGACGTTATCCAAAAGCTGTAGGAGAGACCACATCCACATTGAATAGAGTAGAAGGCTGCAGTAACAAATACGATATTTCATTACCTCTTATTTTAAGTTTTATGCATTTAAGTACCAAGTAGTCCGATCAAAAAGTTGTATGAAGCCCTAAAACCGAAGCATCCACGCTACATAAGTCTGTTCCAGCAGCCTAAAATCAAAAGTAAGGCCCCACCGTTACCACTTACCAGTTTCCATGGATTCCTGCAACATAACCCGACATAACGGTGTTGAGAATGCTAATTGCCTACTGACGGCTGAGTGGAGCCTACTGCCTAGTGGAGGCTATGTAGAGCCTAAAGGAGGCTGAGTGGAGCCTAGTGGAGACTATATAGAGCCTAATGGAGGCTGAGTGGAGCCTAGTGGAGGCTATGTAGAGCCTAGTGGAGGCTGTGTGGACCCTATTGGAGGCTGTGTAGAGCCTAGTGGAGGCTGAGTGGAGCTTAGTGGAGGCTATTGGTGCATATAGATTATAGGAGGCTGCATGAAGCCTAGAGAAGGTTGAGTGGAGACTAGTCGAGGCTGAGTGGTGCCTAGTGGAGGCTGAGTGGAGCCTAGTGGAGGCTGAAAGGGGGCTGAGTGGAGCCTAGTGTAGGCTGAATGGAGCCTAGTTGAGGCTGAATAGAGCCTAGTGGAGGCTATTGGTGCATATAGGAGGCTGAATTGAGCCTAGTGGAGGTTGAGTGGAGACTAGTTGAGGCTGAGTGGTGCCTAGTGGTGCCTCGTGGAGGCTGAGTGGTACCTAGTGGAGGCTGAGTCGAGCCTAGTGGTGCCTCGTGGAGGCTGAGTGGTACCTAGTGGAGGCTGAGTCGAGCCTAGTGGAGGCTGAACGGAGGCTGAGTAGAGGCTAGTTAAGGCTGAATGGAGCCTAGTTGAGGCTGAATGGAGCCTAGTGGAGGCTGGGTCGAGCCTAGTGGAGGCTGAGTGAAGCCTAGTGATCTAGTGGAGGCTGTGTGTAGCCTAGTGGAGGCTGTGTGCAGCCTAGTGGAGGCTATTGGTGCATATAGGAGGCTGAATGGAGCCTAGTGGAGGCTGAGTGGAGACTAGTCGAGGCTGAGTGGTGCCTAGTTGAGGCTGAGTAAAGCCTAAGAAATATAGAAATATTACAATGTCAAATTACAATATCGTAATGTCAGACATAAAATCATAGAAATAATAATAGATAAACATTTCCTGGTCAGGAAATTTTGTCGCTCAATGCTCTGTCAACATCACAAGCTTCAAAATGCTAGAAATGCTTGGCAGCAAAATGTTTTCAAGATTTCGCGCCACCAGCTTGATTAAACAATTTACTGTTATTGTTTTTCGCTTTTGAAGATGGCAATGAGTTGAAATATTGCGCGAGTACCCCAGGTGCAGGTGCCAGTGCAGGCGCCGGTGCAGGTGCTGTCTGTGTGCGGGTTGTGGGTAGGTCACTGCACCAGACACTGCCTCTGGAAATGTAGAAGTGTTTCTCGGGTGTGGCATTCTTCTTTGCCTTCATCAGCTCTACCAGCTTCTTCCGCTCCATTCTCTCCTCGAGGGTCAAGTCGGGTGCTATGAACACGTTACGAGTAGCTTTAGTTTCTCTCAACTTCTTCCCGCTCTTCCTGAGTCTTGTAGCTGCATCACTGCTCGTCAGAGATACCTTTATCGGACGGGGTCTGTCAGCTGACTTCTTGCCTAGTCTCCCACAGAACCCTATATGAGGCTTCTCTCCCACCTTGCTGAACACGTCACTAACAGTCTCTTCCACCTCCTCACTTTCATCCTCCTTCACTCCGTACAGAATGATGCTCCTACTCCTGTCTTCCGTCTTGACAACATCCTTGACAACACTGGCAATGTCCTTAGCTGAAACTTTCGGTACTTGTATACTGATATTGGACGCAGCAGTGTCACTGTAGCTCTTTAACTCTGATTTTAGCGTTTTCTGGAGTCTTCCCACCGTCTCAATCTGATCCTCATCAAACTGTTTTCTCTGTTTTTGAAGTTCCATCTTCTGTAGGCTGATAACTTCCTCTTTGAGCTCGTCGATTTTCCCCGTCGAAACTTTCAGTGAATCATAGCAGAGCTTCAGTTGCTTCAAGGACTCCACAAGCCACACAGACAATACCTCCTTCTCGTACTTAGCACTAAGGAACTTTTCATGGGTCATCTTGCTGACATCTTTACACTGCGTTTCAAGCGAAAACTCGTGCAACATCGTAGACACATCGAACAAGAGATTCTGTGTGCTATCCAAAGAGTACGGCTCCATGATTTTGTTGTACAATGTACACTTCTATACACGCTGTATTCCTAGTATATCACTTGCAAGTGTTAGTGGTATGTGACATGCGCTTATCAGCTAAACTGCTCAGAGAGATAAAAACGCAACGAAATGCAAATTGACATAACGGTATATAATGAAGGCTGAAAGGAGGCTGAGGTGAGCCTAGTGTAGGCTGAATGGAGCCTAGTTGAGGCTGAATGGAGCCTAGTAGAGGCTGGGTTAAGCCTAGTGGAGGCTGAGTGGAGCCTAGTGATCTAGTGGAGGCTGTGTGGAGCCAAGTGGAGGCTATAATTGGTGCCTAGTGGAGTCTGAATGGAGCCAAGTGTAGGCTGAGTGGGGACTAGTGGAGGCTTAGAAGAGGCTGAGTGGAGCCTATTGAAGGCCGAATGGAGCCTAGCTGAGGCTGAATAGAGCCTAGTGGAGGCTGGGTGGAGCCTAGTGGAGGCTGAGTTGAGCCTACTGGAGACTGAGTGGAGCCGAATGGAGCGTAGTGGAGGCTGAGTGGAGCCTAGTGGAGTCTGGGTGGAGCCTAGTGGAGGCTGAGTGGAGCCTAGTTGAGACTGAGTGGAGCCTAATGGAGGCTGAGTTGAGCCTAGTGGTCATCGGAGGCTAGTGGAGGCTGAGTGGACTGTGGAGCCTAGTGGAGGCTGAATGGAGCCTAGTGGAGGCTAAGTGGAGACTATTCGAGGCTAAGTGGTGCCTAGTGGAGGCTGTGTGGAGCCTAGTGGTCCAGTGGAGGCTGAGTGGAGCCTAGTGGAGGCTTAATGGAGTCTAGTGGAGGCTGAGTGGAGGCTGAGTGGAGGCTGAGTGGAGCAAAGTGAAGGCTGAATGGAACCTATTTGAGGCTGAATGGAGACTAGTGGAGGGCGGAGGCTGAGTGGAGCCTAGTGGATGCTGATTGCTGAGTGGAGCCTAGTGGAGGCTGTGTGGAGCCTAGTAGAGGCTGAGTGGAGCCTAGTGGAGGCTGAATGGAGACTAGTGGACGGCGGAAGCTGAGTGGAGCCTCGTGGATGCTGAGTGGAGCCTAGTTGAGGCTGTGTGGAGCCTAGTGGAAGCTGAGTGGAGGCTGAGTGGAGACTTGTAGAGGCTGAGTGGAGCCTATTGGAGTCTGAGTGGAGCCTAGTGGAGGGTGAGTGGAGGATAGTTGGAACTTGGAGCTGTCTGAAAGTTTGAATCTATAAATTGCCTTTCAAATTAGTGCACAGTTTACCCTGGTTTAAGCAAGAAATTTTGTTTTATGGAGGCTACTTGATTTAGGCTCCACTCAGCCTCCAATAGCCTCCATATTAAAGCTTTAGCCTCCACGAAAATGTTATATTTCAGTTTCTGTGGAGGCTTATTCTTCAGTGGAGGCTAGTGGAGGCTAAACTAAAATTTTACCAACATGGAGGCTGAGTGGAAGCTAGTGGAGGCTAATTAGCCTCCACAGTGGAGGCTATTTTTCGAAAATTAGCCTGCCTATTTCAACCATTAGCCTCCATGGAGGCTTATTTTTGAAATTAGCCTCCACTCAGCCTCCATGGATGCTAATGGAGGCTAATATTGGTCATATTCTTGTTGTACCATTTTGCCGAAAACACCTTATCTGATGAACTGGTTAAAGATAAGTAGATAGTAGATACATGGACCAAAATTTCACCCATTTTAGCCTCCATGGAGGCTGAGTGGAGGCTTAGTGGAGGCTTCAGGCTATCTTTCGAAAATTAGCCTATTGCAACCATTAGCCTAATTTTGGAAATTAGCCTCCACTCAGCTTTATGGATGCTAATGGAGGCTAATTTTGGTCATATTCCTGTGGTATCATTTTGCCAAAGACACATTTTCTCATTTCTGATGAACTGGTAGTAGTTGCTTCAGTGGGGTTATACTCAAGTAGTAGATAATAGATACATGGATCCATTCCTGATGATTACAAACATCTCTTTTCTTGAACCAAAAGGTTCTCGAAAATTTCTAACACTGGTCCTTTAGGATACCTTTTGGCTTTTTGTAAACAATGCGGTGCTTGCAGAGGGAAGGTCCAGGCGTGGACACCAGTAAGGTATGAATGAAAATTAAGCATTGGAAATCGATTCAGCTCCCTCAAAAACCATTATGCACACTTCCTGCATGAACTGTGGACAAAAAAATCAGAAATAACAAATTTTTTGGGGTATTTTTGGCAAACTTTGGCAAATTTTGGCAAACTTTGGCAAACTATGGCAAACTTTGGCAAACACTTTTTTGGCAAACTCCAAAAAAAGTGGAAGCGTTTGCCAGAGTTTGCCAAAGTTTGCCTTACCCCCCCCCCCTGAATAATTCTCCTAGCAATTTGATGATAGAACATCAGTGTGTATACGGGGCAAGAGGGACATATTATTATTTATTAATATTATATATTTCATGCTGATAGATTATCATTATCAGTTGATAAGCATCATCAATAGATAGGTATTAGCGTTATTAATAGAATTAGACAGGCCTAGGCACGCGACAGCAATCGATTTTATCAGAAGAACGGCAGAATTAAAGATCCTCAAAGTTCAAGCTCATCACTAAATATGGTATGGTTAGGAAGATGGTTAGTTGGAAACACGTCTTATCGTCTAGTTTAGCGTGGACAGATCAAAGACAGTTTTAATTTTTCATATTTCAGGAGACCGGATCACATATTATTTCGTATTCTATCGTTACACACCTTATACAGTAGTGATGCTTCTTTATTTAAAACCTATGTTGATAAAGTCTTTCTCACGGCGAAATGATTAATGGGATCCCAAAGAGACTTCTGATTTCTTGCCAGATGCAATGATGCATCCGGCAAGTGTTCCTCATAATGCATCCCATTACAAGTGTTTCTTACTTCATTATATAGTTCCCTTTAAACTTTATTCTATGCATCCAGCTAGTGTTTCCTATTTCATTCTTTACATCCTATGCTAGCAAGTGTTCTATACATCCCACCTAGCTAGTTTTTCTAACTATACATCCTCACATCACAGCTAGTAAGTGTGATCGACTTTCCTTTGGCCGAGGAGTGCCGATAGATTTACAACAACCAATATAATCATGCTAAAGGTTCGATATAATCATTGTAAGCAGGGGGTCTTTAATCGATATAACAGGGGGTCTTGCTGCAGTGGTCTTTAATCGATATTATGAGGCCCCTGGTTATTTGTACAATTGTATTTATAGTGTATTAATGTTCAATTTACTTGAAGTTTCATAGGTTGTCCGTAGAAGTAAGCTTGCAGCTCACTACATAGATATCTAGAGACACACAATAGCATAGAAACAAGGTGTGTTGGTATAATCTTCAGATTGTGATTAGGAATTTCAAAGAGATTCCTGCTGCCGTAAATTTTCAAAATTTTTGAAATCTCAACTCTCAATTTTGAGCTTTTATTTATTCGTCGTAACATAATCAATTAAACAAAAATGAGTTGCAATGGCAAAATTACACAATTTTTAAAAAACCTATGTGTATTTAGCAAACGGACTACAGTAATTCCTCTCAAGAAACATTTTTGAGACACTTTTTTGTATCTTTGAGCATATCGCCCAAGAGAAAACACCTACAGTTAAAAATTTGAAGCAATTATTAGCAACGAAATCAGAGCAAAAATGCTGTAAAAGTTTGGTGTCACACAAGGATGAAGCGGCAGTGCATATAACTATGAAGTGTATAATATGAAGTGTATAATATGATGAAGTGCTTTTTATGAGACATAGCTCCACTCATCAGAAAGTTATCAGCGTATGCCTCCAATTAATATAAACTGCGCTAGCTTTATGGTAAAAGCAAGTTGCTTGATAATCCCTAGAGCTATTTGATAAGGGCTTGTTATTTGATAATAAGGGCTAGTGAAAAAATAATATTTACTTCATTAATTGAAAATGATATAATCCATTCTTAGCCCTAAGTTATTATATACTTGATTTTCAATGTTTCCATACCGCAATAGTGTCTCCTTAATAAAAAAAAACCATAGCCTCAGCCCATTTAAGAAAACAGCAATTTTCTAAATCAAAAAAAGGTTGAGCCTTTTTCAATCACATTATAGCTCAGTGCTCACGCCAATTTGTAATTTTGTACTTTTTACTTTGACTTTCATTACCAGCCGCATTTTCATTTCAATATTGTATGACAAGTTGACAATTCCATTTTTTCAATATCATTTATTTTCGTATATTTCTATACGGAGTGCGAGGCCAATCTCATCAAATATAAAATACAAACAAACATAAAAATAAAGTTTCCGTTGATTGGTAATGGTCACCAGCAATCTATTCAATCAGCCAAAGGTCATTCGAAAGCTGAATATTTTCGCATCGCTTTTCTTATCAACCACTAGCGAATAATATAGAAATTGCTTTTCTAAGTATGATGACTCCAGAAAATAATTTGTATCACTTTGAAAGTCACGTTTCACAGCACAATGTGACATTTAGATAAATCCAATCGATACAGCATTGCATTTGCTCGCCATTTGGCTTACACAGGATGCAGTATTATGCAAGGAGCTTAAGCCGATGATATGGGTTACGCGTTTCTTTTCAGTTTTTACATTGGGAAGCTTTGTCAAAACGGAGAGGTTTCTCACTTGATTCTCAATAAATCACAGGACTTAATTTACATTTCTAGAAATTCTCAATGTGTTGGATCTATATAATATTTTCCTCTCAGTTATATAATATCTTGATAGATTTAACACTTGTTTGTAAGAACTCGCATTATAATGGTCGCAATAGCGCTCTCAACACATGCTCGTAATATCAATTATTATTTTAGAGGAATTCTTTACTTTCTTTAGCACCATAATTCCGCACCTGGAGTCATTGACCAATCAGCGTGTGAGTTGACGGCCAGCTCATGAGCTGATTGGTGATGGACCTGGAGTCTGAACTCATGCAAACCTACAATACAGCTGGTATGGAATGACGTTATTATCAGGTTTTGATTGGCTTAGAAGATCACGTTATTATTTCGCTTTAAGTGGTGCAAAAGGTAATTAACAGGTTTAAAGTGGTTCAGCTGATGACGCCATCATAGCGCCGGTGGACCTTTATTAACTCGTGACCTGTAGACGCTCAATAGACAGGTGTGGCACTGCAGATGGAACATAATATAATAGCTACAATTCTACTGAGACTTATTATTAAGAGACTTCGGCGGGAGACATTGGGAGCTCCAACGACTATAATAGACACTGGTTTCTAATTACCAAATGGTGGTTCCAATAATGAAACGTTTGTCTAATGATTGAGCGATTGGAAAGCTTTTAGTAATCGTTACTGCTGTTACAACTCACTTTCGAGATGGGTAGATTTAAGAGGGTGGTGTTCTGATACCAGTATAAAGTTACCCTCATACGATGCTGACATCATGGTCACACATTGGCCAATCAGCGCGAGAGTTAACCGTCAACTTGCACGCTGATTGGTCAATGTCTATTTGACGTGAGGATGAGCTTATTCGCCGTCGATAATAGTTAAAGTCTCAGAGTCGAGCGGTTTGTACGCGGTTTTAACTCGTAGCAACGTGTCCGTGGACGCGTAAATTTGAAAGTCATATGATCTCACATGCTGGTCACCTTATTATTTGAGACATGATTAATAATATTCATTTTCAGACCTCTGAGAGTTTATTTCGTCAGTCCCTGCTAATATATTTCGAATTATGTGATATATTTTCACAGCTTTGAGCGTTGCGCTGCAACTGATTTCTTTGAATTTACGGCACCCCGACTAGCACTATCGATATAAAATCATCGCGAAACAAGGTGTTCGCATAACGTAAGAGCGGCATTGCATGTGCTAAAAGTTGCATATTCTTATCATCAGATGAGAGGGCTCTAGAAGGGACACCATTCATTAGCACTCTCTCTACGATTGATTTTGCGGGACTTATCATGGTTAGTAGCTTCAGTGGGGCTATATATTGTTTCAATTGGTCTGAGTAAATTCTGATATTCCTCCTCAAGTTTGGAGCATTCAAGAGGAATATCAGAATCAACCTATCATGGTCTCATGAATTTGCTGCTATTCCGTCGTTAATCAGTTTGCGAGTCACTGCTGATAAATCGCCGAAGCCTTCTTGAAGGCTTCCAATCCAGTTGAGATAGTTTAGTTACTCAACGAAAAACTTGGTTTGAAAAACGTAAATATTCGTCCTGAAAACGTAAATGTTTGCAGTTACCTGAATTGACTTGGCAAACACCCAGAAAGAGCAATTTCTGTGGTTAATATTATCTTCCTGAAATCCTGGCATTTGAATCTTTGACTTTCACACTTTGTTATTAGCGACCTTGTGAACTGGAGCAGTGACTTTTGACAGAATTAATCAGCTCAAAGATCCGTACGAAGAGATTCCTAATCATTCGCATATATGGGCACATTTGAGATGCTTGTAAGTTACCTTAGGTGTAGTTAAGTGGGGTAAAATTTCGGTGTTTCAAATTTTGGTAGGTTGAAAATATGTTTTTTTCGTAAAATCCCCAAATAACAACCTCCATAAATACACCTCCTTCGGTAACCAATCAAAGATGACGTAAAGCTTACTGCAGTGGACCATGTGAATACGATGCTATTCTTCTTCAGACTGAAATTAAATTGCATTTCTTTTGTTCAAATGGTTTGCTGATTGTAAAGACATGATCCTGTGAAGGCCGTTTGAATATTACATACCTGATTAATTTTTGCTAGATTTTAGAAACCCTATAATGATCTGCTTCCATAGCAACCAATTGTCACAATGACATCCCACAACATATTATCTGTTGCTATGACGATTGAATTGTTGCTATAGCAACACATGTTGCAGACGAAGTGACGAACGTGCAATCGAATAAAACACATGTATTTCTTGTAGACAATATCATTAACATCTCGCATCTGATGTCGGAGCACTTACGTATGTTACCATGGTTACAGTAAGTGTCGTGGGTAGGTGAAGGGAACCCTTTCTATATCGCTATAGCCATTTATTATATTTCATTACTGATCTCTTGCCGCTATATTAATAAATACTATTGATGTTATTGATAAGTTTATATCAGCCATATAAAGGTAACAATAGCGTAATATCACTATTCATTGCGTAATAATGTTGTATTAGTATTTATTGTAAAAGTAGTGCACCCCATGTCAGAACTTCAATTAGTATCTACCTCGATCATTCTATTGATTTTCTGCAGGGCAGTCTTCATAAGAACTCTATTGACACCTACTTTAATTAATCAAGGTAGTGATGATTATAGAATGAACTGAGACTCAGACGTTCTTGACTTTGAATAGCTTCTAGTGAGATCAAGCTAATACGATATAAACTCTAAGGTGCAAAGAGATGCCAGTTCCAAATTGTCTGCAGATAGTCATGTCTTTGTCTGTTGTAATCATAAAGCGTTGGTTGAACTTGGGATCGAATAGTCCTTGGCTATGATAGGAAGCAAATTAAATCTTAACCAGGGCTCCTTCAACTCAAAGAAGATGAATTACTTCAAGCTGCGTTTCCTCAACATACTCTTAACGATTCCTAGATTGTCAGGCCTTTCATGACAAGAATTCTTTGACGCAAATCTCGAGAGTTTGACCATATAACCACATACACATATACCCACCGAACTATTATATTGTGCTAAGAGCTGCATATATAAACCCTGCTAACTTACAGAGCGAGAAATTATGAGCCCTCTGCCCTGATGAAAAGTTTCTCAAGTTCTATTATATTTCTATTTGTTTGTTTCCTTTATTTGTTTCTCTCAAGAAGGATCGATAGGTGCAATTGTGAACTTCGGCGTTTTTCATATCCATTTCCTCATCATTACATTTTGCTTTATAACAACTAAACCACCTAGAAAATACCACTTCCAATCCTTGGTGCAATAAGAGTTAATCTGCAGGCAGGTTCAATATTTCAGCTTCGTTATGACTACGATATAACCACATCTAATTCCCTGGCTTCATAAACGAGCGTTCCCATCGGAAATCAAGCAGATCTGTCATTGGTGGTGTAATGGTTTCTATCTGCCTCGTGATCGAAAGATCCCTGGTTAGATTTCCTGCCATATTCCCATTTGAAGGCATGCAGATATGTCATTGCTGCACAAAAGCTCGGGAGATCAGCAATATAAATTCATCAGCTCCAAACTTCAAAGACTTTGTCAATTGACAGATATTCAGAGGTATATTTGACATTTATTAAATTCTTGATAAATAGGTTAATATGGTTCGGGGAATGGGCTTTCTTATAAAGGACAGGTTTAGGTACAGAACTCAATAAGTTACTTGACTTACGGTACTCAGAAATAACCTCGCAACATAGGGAGCAAGTTCAAAAGGTTAAATGATACGATAGAGTTTAAATCAAATAATGCAAATAAGCATGCTTTTCTAGATATACAGGATTATGTTATGGTTCGGGGTATCGGAGCTTCATATATAAAGGACGGTGCGGAGCTATATTTGAATACCATATTTCGATTTCAGAATGGCAGCTGTGTGTTAAGTAACACATATAAATCGTCCTGAAGCCATCGGAAATCGAAATATGTTATTGAAATATCTAGCGGCCTGACACGTCTTACTTATAGTACTAAGTAAGCAAGAAGTGTTGATCCTCGTCGACGTTTAAGGAATATAGAACTCAATAAGTTCATGGTGGAGCATTTTGCCTTTTTTCCCAGGGCGGAATTTTAAAAATGGTGTCTTTTCCCCACATTTAGCAATCACAAAAGCCATGTAAAACCCCAAAATTAAGACTAAGACCAGCAAAAACCCTTCCCGAAAGGTTTTAAGATGAAAAAAATGGTGGGAAAGCAAAACAACTATATCCCTTAAAATAACCACAAGGTTTTAATTTTCCCCAAAAAGGCTAGATAAAAAGGGTAGATGGTTTATAGGGACTGGGTTTGTGGGTGAGTTGTCCTCAGTATAAATGTGGCCCCTTGAAAAAAATTTACCAAACAAAAAAGGTTTCAGGTCAAACTATTTTTTGGTTGAAAAGGAAAAATTTCCATTTGCTATGATAAAGCCTTTTTCAAATTTTGGGGCATCAATGTCAAAAAAAGCTTGAGAGGAAAACAAATTGCGACGTTATTATCCCCATTTCCTCGGACCTTAAAACAAAAACGTCGTCAACTCACCACTTTATGCTATAATTATGACGTCATAAGAACTGCTTATCGTTTAAAAAGAAGAATAGGTTAGCTTTCAGGCGTTTCGTGGAATGGCTGGAAGATAAGACTCAAGATCAGCCGTATTAAGATCTTAGAGACCGAATTATTTCTTATTTGAAGGTTTTACTTCTATTCCAACAGCTGTAACAGCCAATGACAGGACTCAAGTTATTAATAGATTTCTCAAAATAGGTCTTGCGGCTAATCGCACTTAATAGAGACACGTACTCATTTAACAGTGCAATTGTGCCATATGATTAGTGATAAGGGCATCAGGTCAAAACCAAGGAAATTGAGCTGATCGGAATTGGAGTTCAAAAAATTTCCATGTTTTCAATTTTTAGAGGGCACCGAAAATAGGTAAGCACTGAAAATTTAAGTACCCTCCGTTGAAACTGAAGCTGGATGAGCGTCGACAGGACTTAAATCGACCACTGAGGACAATAAACCTCTCAGTGTTGTTGGGTAATGGGTATTATGGCTAGCCTTTAAGAGATACAACTTTTTAGAGGCTTTTCTAACAACTCTAAATAGTGTGTCAATCGTTTTTGATTAAAATCACTCATCTAGATGTCAAATCATAAACTATAGAGTTAAGTTTGAAGCACCAAGGCAAGGAATAAAACACCGGTTACTGATCTCCAAGCACAGGAGGAAATATATTCAAACCAGAGCAAATTTAAATGTGCCTTTCGCATAAATACATACTTACTTAACGTTGGGTTTTCTATGTGAATTTTCTGAATATATTAGCCCGATAAATATGTCCTTCATAAACGTCAAATACCCCTTATCTGACAATATATGATGCACTTCACCTTGCATAAGTACTGGAGTCGAGGGGATAAACATCTGGTAATATTATTATCAACCCCCATAATGAAAAGGATCCATTTCTTTGGTCTCTCGAAAGTTGAGAGCGACGTCATTATCACGGCTGAAGACAGTGAGCTGATGACATCACACGACCATTTCATTAGTCTTTAGAGTCATTGACTCCTCATGCGGGAAGGATGCATTAACCCACACTACTCAATGATTGGAATAATGGGATATATTCAAGCCGGGAGAGGGAAAGGAGGGTTTTAGCCGGGGGAATAAAAAGCCCACCCTCCTTCCGTTCTCTCAGTCATTGGGATGTGATGGTGTGCCTCGCAGAGCAATAAGGTCTTCCTACTTTCCTACATGTTCCAGCGTTTCATGTGGGAAGGGTGCTTTGCGATCGGGAGGGTTATTTCTCCCACTCTCCCTAGTCCCCACTGCTTCTATAGAGCACCAGGGCCTCCCTCCACGCTATATTTAGTGTACATATTAATGAAATGACATTCTAAACCCCGTCACTAACTCTTAGCACTACTCTTCTCACTAAGGCACTAGCTTTACTCTTCCCACTAACTGTACTCCCGATTACAGAGAGGGTTATGTTCTAAAACGCTGGAAAATGAAACTTTCTCCTCCTGAGTTTTTACTGAGTCAAAATCACCATGGAAAAAGCAATAGTGGGCTTAAATCCCAAGCTTCATTTGCGTTATACAGTAGCATCATACACAATACGTGCCTTATCGTATAAAGCAATCCATTTACCGTGACTGGCATCTGAAGGTGGAGCTGATGTATTTACTATTCGTTATACTAACCATTAGAGTAATGGTGTAGTTCATTGGACCATGCGATGCTTTCTAATGCTTGCGGAGTGACAATAGCCAGTTGAAAGTGACGTCATTATCAGGGTTAAGAATGGGGTGTTACTGACCTCACACCGTCCTCAACTCCACTGCTCCTAAACCCCAGGAGCAGAGTGGAGTCACTAATCGTGTAATCGTGACATCTGGTGAACCATGACACCCCCACAGGAATACATGGGTGATGTGTAGACTCTCTGACGTCATCATTTCACAGCTTAAACTCTGATAATGACGTCACTCTCAACTTCTTATTATGCTCCTCAGTGACCCCTATCTCTATGTTATATGGTTCAGTTGTATCGAGTTATATATTCTACAATACAGGTGGGGCTCAATGTCGTTTGACCTTTTAATAAATTGTTTTAAGCTCTCTGAACCTCTCTGATATAGAGATGCTCACAGCTGCTTTCAGCTGAGATTAGGTGGGGACTGTGCTTGAGAGACATAGGTGAGTAGAGATGTTATACGTCGTTATCAGGGCTTAAAGCAGTGACTTTATGACGCATTAGCGGGTATGTTATCGTCAGAGCACTGAAAGTGCACTTTGAAAAGGGGAGTGTATTGTTCAAAGTTAAAATCTGCCTGCATTTGAGGGAGCTATTAAATTCGATATATTGGCTATTGCGACAGCTGTAAAATATTGCTACTGTATCTTTTACTGCAGGAGATATCATGCTCCGATGCCTTTCATTTATTAGAGTAATTTCATAGTATCTTGCTCCGAGAGATAGATATTATATCGCCGTGCACGTGTCATGAAGCCTCCTTGATATACCGTTATTTAAATTGATATAACATTTCTTTATCTTAATTTTGCCCGGAGATATAAGAGATCTTGTCTAGGAATTGATTGGTAAGATTCTAAGAATTATTTCAGGATACAACTTATCCCACGTAAAATAAAACGTGATCTTTTAAAATGCTTAAATAACAATATAGATTGCTTGTTAACTAAATGTCACGGGATGTTTTATGGGTTATAATTGCGGAGTTCGAAAATTTCGAAAGAGTGATATTAGGGAGGTTTCGCAGATGTCGCGCCAAATAAATACAATATCTCCCTAGTGAAGGGTACAGATTATAAACTGATATTTGTTTTATTAAATTACTGCACGGAAGCTTTCCTAGATCATAGATAATGTAGACTTGGGTAGTTTATATTTCAACTACTAAATGTGGCATTGGACGCAGCAAATACCACCATATTTGCTGCACAGCCGTTTGGCAGAAAATCTGACATCGGAATCAAATTCAATCGCAATTTCAACATAGCTTAATATTACCTTGATTGGGAAATAACCAACCCAAAAAGCACGCTCATAATTATTTTTTTCGATGAATTCATTAAATCTGAGTTACCCCACCCAAATGACCCCATATCCCACGTCAAGGGGGGTCTAAGAACCTTGGATGGCTGGCAGACATTGCTTCATCGGCGTCAATAGGTTCACTGACCCAACCAATGAAATATGCCAATATGACAGGCTATCAGCATCAATATATCAAGATCTTCCTCGGTTTTGTATTTATTTGGCATGATAGGTGAATATTTGCCAGGAAATCAATTTTATTAGTTGTAGGTTCCGCACTTCCTTGATGGGCACATATTGTATTTAAAAGACACCCCAAATATCATTCAGCAGTACCATTACAGGCTCTTCTATTGAAGCTTCCTCCCACCAAGGACACCTTATGCTCTCAGCACAATTCTTCCTTTGCTCCAAATCTATACTGATCGCTCATTGGCTTGTGAGTTGTGTACCATCACGCCAACACCTTAAGTCGAGTGTTCTTGCAACTTAACCAAATTATTTGCTTCTTTGTCAGCGGTCGCAGTATTTGTACTTAATACGGTTTGTATTTCTACACTTCAGTTGAGCAGCGTGTCACCATATGGTTCCTTAATCTGTTCGACATTGTGAAACTGGGAACACGAGCGACGTGAGGCTATTATGCGGGGTTGTCATGAATTACGTGCATGCGTTATTTAGGTCCATCTTTAATCATTGATTCATTAATTATTTGTTGCAGTAACCATGTATCAGAGCCGTTATATAACTTAATCTCTACACATGGTGATTGGTGCGTTTTCTTGCGTTTCAATACACAATCACTCAAGCGATCAGGAGCTCCAATTATATGATAATATGTAGCAGCTGGTCCCGTCCCTTCATGTAACAGCAGATATTTGAGGGCTTACTTCTGTAGTTACTTTCCTTATATCGTTCTTTTGTAGTTAAGTGACGTAGCTTATATCGTTCTTTTGTAGTTAAGTGACGTAGCTTATATCGTTCTTTTGTATATTTGTGACGTAGCTTATCGCTCTTTTGTGTAAATCTTATGAGGATACGTTTGCAAACTATTTGCTCACTTTCTAGAACTCTCGAGAACATCCTGGACCAATCCTGGCACCTGGGCAGGATTATTCTTCAGTGAGCTAGATCAAATCAAATAAAGTTTTAGATTAATAACCAATACTTCTAGTGTCGCGCTAAGTTGTCTAAGTTGAGTGATGAATCTGAAAGTAATTTTTCACAGATGCTTGTTCTTGATTTTCGTAAGACTTTAATCGGATCTAATTTCTATTAAAGTTTAAAGTTTGCAAAATTTGCAGTTAAAACCCTCTCATTGTTTAAATTCGAGTTTGATAATTATTGATAACACACTCTCATTCGTTACTAAATAGCTCATTATTCCACAAGAACTTTTCCCTTTTCTCGCAATCCCCACTAAATACTTAAATAGGACTATCTCTAAGGACTCACTCTCGTTCCTTATTTGAACTGTTCATTAATCAACTCCCTCCCCCCTCCCCCTTAACAAATACACTATAATACCACTACTTATCTTGATATCTAGCATTTAACTTATTCGTTATTTTATCGCTCATTAACTTCATCCCCCACCCCTCTATAAATACCACTCCATCTCTAGCATTTCACAAATGGGTGGAGTCAACGAGACGGGGGTGTTCATCCTGGGACTGGAGTACACTATCATAGTTTCCTCCTGCTTTATATCAGCCCTCGGAATCGCAGGTAACAGATTAACAACATTTAACAACAGCCATTACCAACAGATTATAACAAAGAGAGATTCATTCAATTTGATACAGATGCATCGCATTTTACAGCTAATAAATTCAAATATTTTCGTTTAAAGATGCGCTTACAAATACTAAAATAGCCCCACGTTTATGAGTGTTTATGGTATGAGTCGAATATGAAAAGTGAAGTTGAAGATCATTCTAATGATGCAGCGAAAAGAAGTTGGTGATTCTAACAGTACACCTCATTTCTCCCTCACCCAGGTAACACCTGTGTGCTGCTGGTTTGTGCGAAGCTGAACAAGGAAGCTGGGATGTACGCCATCTACTACGCTTCCCTGGCAGTCTCCGATCTGCTGCTCAGTGGTCCTTGTCTCATACCTCAGGTAAACAATGAGCCATTGTGGCGGCCCTTGCCTTATACCTCGGGTAAAACAAGGTCCTTGTCTCATACCTCAGGTAACCCTTCAATGGCCCTTGCCTTATACCTCAGGATATGACGGGATATGATTGACTCTCAGGGCGTGATTATACTTTGAGAGCCGTATAACGCCCTCCTTCAGATCGGGCGTTACGTGAATGGCTCTCCCAGTATGATTGTGCTATACAGTATTATTTTGTTATTTAAACATCTTTTAACTGAAGTTACACTGCTATCACACAGATAGGAAAGTCTCATGTTATGCACGTATTATTTTATCTAAACGTGGTTGCGGCAAGTTTAAACTACGTATATTTCAAGATAGTCTCATGTTGTCTTAACCGTGGAAATTGGAACTGTTTAAATAATAATGAAACTCCACCTTAAACTCTAAATATAACTTTATCTACCAAAACCACTTATTTTTCACTTAAAGTAGCTGTCAACCCCGCACAGCGAACACGTCCAGGGAAACATTTAACAAAAATCATAAGAACGGAACACAAGGAACTGTCAATTTAATTGTCACATTTTAATGGACCACCTTTTATTTATCAATTTATAAAATCGAAGTTCCTGATTGATTGAATCTACTCTAATCTGCAGTTTATTATAGACGGCTTAAATCTACGACAATGCAGTATATTAGCCCTCCCCACCCTTGAGATACTCCCCGGGTGGTATATCTGATGATGTCCACGAACTGTCGACCAAAAAAAACTAACCTCCCTCCCTCAGATCTCAATGGCAAATCTAACCTCCCCTGAGATCAGGGTAAAAAGCGGAGGGCACAATAATGGATTTCATCGTTTTTTGTACTGTTTCGTATTTCTTATTCAACGATTTTCTGTCCAGCTCTAGAAAATAGGGTACACATTGGACAAGAACCCCCCCGCACCCTCGCAGTATTACTAACCCCCTATCCCTCGCAGATCTGGGCGCAGAGCGAGGGTCACTTTGTCAAGGTGGACTACTTCTGGGTGCAGGTGTGGGGGTTCACCTACATCACGGCCAGGATGAGCAGCATCCTAACCCTCTCTGTGATAAGTCTGGAGCGCATGCTCGCCGTCATGACGCCCCACTTCTACCGGCGCGTGACGCGCTCCCACGCCATTCTACTGGTACGTTACTGTCGTAGTATTTACGGTAGCGTGCCAAACTGCAACGTGCGCGGCTATGCGCGGCTTAATGACAGGCAGTGAGCCGCGCATGAATTTTGAAAAACTTTAAATAGCCGTACATGAAAAACTGCGCATAAAAAGCCGTGCAAGTTGCAGTTCGACACGGCACTGACCACTGTTCCTCTTCTTGACATTATTCGGCAACATTGTATTGTTATGTCTGATGCATCTACGGAAATTTAAACTATTAATGATGGGATATATTCAGCCTTGATATAGATTCTTCGTTTTTAAGTTAGAGAATATTATCCCTGACAGCAACTTAGTTTTCACTAGAGAATATCCTACCAGGTGGTTAGTTGCTGGCTCCTCAGTCTCGTGGTAGGAATCTCCCCCTACTGGGCAGGGGAGGACTACGCCTACTTCAAGGGCGCCGCCACCGCCAGCCCTAACGCCGCCCTCGCTAACGACCCCAAGTATTTCATAGTCACTGAGGTGCTGTCTCTCTACCTCCCCACTGCAGTTGTAGTGGTCTCCGTCATCCTCATCTCTTGGAGAGTCAGTAACCTGAAGAAGACCGCTCAGAATGTCACTGCAACCCTCCTCACAGTCCTGCTAGCTTACATCGCCTGCTTCACTCCGTACTTCATCTTCACACTCCTCACCATGACCCAGATACTTTACAAACTGCCGATAGAGGGTCAGCTTTACACCCAAAACTTCTGCTTTCTCATCCTAACCGCGCACAGCGCGATGAACCCCGTGATTTATGCGTTTAAAGCGGGGCAGTTCAAGGATGAAATCAAACAGTTGGAGGACCAAGCTCTGCTCAATTACCTGAGAATGTTGCTGTCGTTCTACAAGGGCAAGTCACCAACGAACTCAGAGACTTGTCAGATGCCGACGCAAGACGTACCCGAAAAGGATGGGAGACCATGGACAAAATTTATGGAAGAAAGCTCTCTAGATGGTCCTTGAATTTAAAAATGGGGACTAAAAGGAAAACCTTTGACTTAAGCCTACATCGCAATTTCACATTGCCGTGCGAAAAAAGATAACACTGAACCATAAATGATCTATCATAAACAGAGGAATCAAATGACTGATCTGGTTTGAAGGGTTTAAGCGGAACTCCAATGAGGAAATGGAGTGGAGACCATGGAATGCTGATATCGTACTCTCCTGAGTTGAGCAAGGAAAGGAATTTAAATTGTGAAGAGTTGCAGCCAATACAGCATTTGTGCTTGAATTTAATACACAAGAATACAATTGCTGCTTGTTCTAACACCAGTCCTAATTTAACAGCGGTTATTCCGCTGTTCAATAGATTTTCATTCTTTCTGAAAATTCGATGCTTAATTTAATCGGGCAGCCTCAAAAATATTATTCCAGTCAAATTTCCATGTAAGCTGAAGTTTTAATCTTTATTTCAAGAAGGGATTCCCGTACGGCTAATGTACATTTCATGTTTGATGTACAACTGGCTAGCGACACAGGTGCGCTTGGTGTTACACCTCGGTTATAGTTACAGCAGTGATACTAAACTTTCTCTAAATGTTTGATTTAACGTGTAAATCAAAATTTGTTTAAGCGTTAAAATTTTACTATTTCAGCTGTTTCCGAAGATTTGTTTCAAATTTTATCAAATTTTTCATTGTTCATATCATAATCGATGATAAGGGTCCGTTCACATATCATAACTGTGTCCGATTTCCCCCTCCCAACCCTACGTGTTGTTATCATTTGAAAACCTCTTCCTCCCCCTAGCCGATAATGTACGTAGATACTAAAAGCAGGAACTAGCGAAACCACCCCGAAACAAGCCGAAACAAGCGGAACGACCCGAAACCACCCCGAACCAACCCAAAAACCTTCCGAAACAAGGCGAAACGAGCCGAAACAACCCGAAAACCCGAAAAACAAGCGAAACAAAAGCGAAACAACCCGAAACAAGCGAATCAGCCCGAAACAACCCGAAACAAGCGGTTTTGTATTTTTCCACTTGTTTCGGCTTGTTTTGAAGTTTCAGGTTATTCGCTTGTTTCAGGGTTGGTTCAATTGTTTTTCGCTTGATACGACAGAAAAAACACGAAACAACCCGAATCAAAGCCCGAATCAAATACCAAATTTTTTACTAAAACCTGGAACAACCCGAAACAAGCCGAATCACCCCGGAAACAAGCCGAATCACCCCGAAACAAGCCGAATCACCCCGAAACAAGCCGAATTAACCCAAAACAAGCGACTCAGCGAAAAAAAAGAAACAACGAAACAAGCGAATCAACTCGAAACAAGCAGTTTTGCATTTTCCACTTGTTTCGGCTTGTTTCGGGTTGATTCGCTTGTTTCAATATTATCGCTTGTTTCGGCTTCATTTCAGGGGTTGATTCGCTTTGTTTCGGCTTTGTTCGGGTTGGTTCACTGTTTCGGCTTGTTTCGGCTTGTTTCAGTAAATCAACCGAATCAAACGATTCAACCCGAATCAATATCGAAACAGGCCGAATCAATCTGAAGCCGGCCATGATCAGTCCGGAATAAGTGTCAGAGTCAAGGTGAATCAACCCGTATAATTATGGGACATTAATAATAGGATATTTATTGATATTCAGTTTGTCAAGAAATATGTTCTTCTAGTCATCTAGCTATCTAGGCACTCTTAGAGATGTGTATACACAAATCTTATGAACTTATAATTGTATCTCCTTTTCATGATAGGCGACTTTATTACTCCAATCCCAACTCATTCGGCTCATTTACCTGTCAACTGTGAAACACTGCGTACACTGCACATATTTGTATATTATGCATATCCTGATCTCACAGATCTCTATTTTTCTATTTTCCCCTTTCCAACTAACTATTTAGAGTTGACTGCGGATCATTATTAGCACTTCCGTACTGTAGTATGTAGATAAAATACTCTGGCTACGTTATCTCTTTTCACCATTCATCACCACCCTATTCTTGATAACTGATCAACTGTGTCTGACTGATAATTACATAATAACATGTCCTCGAGAGGTCGAATGTTTTCAGGTTCCTATCACTCGTTAACTCATTAAGGCACGGTACTTAACAGTCTTGTTTTGCTAACAGTCATGAAATTATGACAATTATGATCTTTCTCAAGCTGACAACAAATGATACTAATGATATCCTTATTCGTGGTAAAATGATCATTTTAAATGCAACGTCATTAATCATTATAATTAATCATGTTATTCCTTAATTTGAAACAAAATGAAATGCAACTCACAGTTCGTAATGGAAAATTATTTGCGGGTCAGTTATCATTCATGTTTGACTATATAACTCATGAATTGGTGTATGAAGTTATGACATTTACTAAAACTTATGTTCGTATTATCAGTATCATCGTCATCCGTGTTTTAGTCTCAAAATGACACGACTCCAATTCGGACAACATTCGAATCAATTTGGAAATTGTCCCACTCGATATCAATTCATTCAAGTTTACCGGGCGAATTTACTGGGCTACGTGGCATAGAGATGCCAATTTAGAGATGCTTCTCGAGTTCTTGCATTTTCACATAAAAACATAGAGGTGAATAAGATGAACGTAAAAAAGCGATGGAGATAAGTGCACGGGCCGTATGAGCAATGAACTTACTGTACTGCAACGAAATGAAGGAGTCTCACGCAACCAATGACACATTCGCGACATTTCCCTTACTGCCGCTGAACCTGCTTGGGCATGTTGTGCGTCGCGCGCGAACAATAGGCGCAAGAATTTATACTGTCACTGACAGTGTCCAGGGGCATATTGTTTGTGTGCGACTTAGTATTTGTGTGCGATGCCACCCTCGGCAAAATCTTCCATCATTTCAAACAAATGTCGAATGTTTCGTTGTGAATTACATTATGATTGTTTTAATGGATCAGAATTTGCACATTCGGGCCTGCGTAAAGTGATGCAATCATAAAGTTGTTTTAAGAACGTTATAGGTCAAAAAAGTGTTACTATGCATGGTTTCAAAAGTTCAAAGCACCTTTGCTCCTTTACTCTTTTATGGAGCTTGTGTGACTGCCTTAGCTCTAACGTTTATGGGTCTTCATTGGTCGAAAGTAACAGCTTAAGTAGTTTGCCGTAGGCTGTAGCCCCAGTTTGGAGGATTTCTCTACAATAATAAACAAATTCTTATGTTTTTTTACCTATTTCCCTATTTCCCTTGTAGATTAAAACCACCATATATGCAATTACCCGGCCACTGAGGATCTTTCTTTCTTTTGCACTTTCAACTTATTTTACAATCTGATGCCTCTGCCCTATGATTTATGAAGATACATATCAGTAACGAGCTTGAACTTGGCCGTCGGGCTCGTACTTCGTAGCTCAAGCTGCCACAAGTCATCAATACACGTCATGTTCCTGATTTACGATTTTAAGTCGAACTCAGTGTTCAATCCATGTTAATAGTGATATAATAGTACTGTTATTTCTCCAAACCCCGCTCTTGCATTGGATAGTCATTTTTTGCCACAAGAACTTTCTGTTCGTTTTAAAATTCTTTGAAGATTTATACTCAAACATTTCTTTTATAGAAGAGCAAATTTCTCAAAAAAGCTCCCGAGAATGAATAGGTATTGGATTTAAATGGATATATCGCAGTGAAGTAA
Source organism: Beroe forskalii (assembly GCA_011033025.1). Lineage (NCBI taxonomy): Eukaryota > Metazoa > Ctenophora > Nuda > Beroida > Beroidae > Beroe > Beroe forskalii. The sequence continues at coordinate 123,618 of WFMF01000198.1, forward strand.
TGCCCAGAATAGAAAATCTGCCCCAAAAATTCGCTCTCCAGGTATTATAAATTGATACACGTATGGATTGGGGATGCTATATTTGAGCGGGGCCGTGGAGTGTGGACACTAGACATATCCATGAGGAATTTAAATTCTTACTTGCACACAAGAAGTGAAATAGCCCATGTCAGTGTCAACTCTGCAACATGCTGGAGGATGGAAGTCAAGCTACTAATACAGTACTACAGTTATACAAACTTTTACCATGGGCTTTCCTTGAATTCACAGTTTATCGTGTTGATTCGGGTTGTTTGGGGTTGATTTTCTTTTTTCTGTGTTGATTGCGCTTGTTTCGGGTTGATTTGCCTTGTTTCGGGTTGTTGTGGGTTGATTCAACTTGTTTCGCCAAAACAAGGCGAAATTTCGGGTTGATTCGCTTGTTTCGGGTTGATTCGCTTGTTTCGGCTTGTTTCGCCTTGTTTCGGCTTGTTTCGCCTTGTTTCGGCGAAACAAGTTGAATCAACCCACAACAACCCGAAACAAGGCAAATCAACCCGAAACAAGCGAATCAACCCGAAACAAGCGAATCAACCCGAAATAAGCGAATCAACCCGAAACAAGCGAATCAACCCGAAACAACCCGAATCAAGCCGAATCGACATGAACTACAAGCAGTTTTGCATTTTCCGTTTGTTTCGGGTTGATTCGCCTTGTTTCGGGTTCGTTCGCCTGTTTCGCCTTGTTTCGCTTGATATGGCAACAGAAACACGAAACAACCCGAAACAACCCCGAATCAAGCCAAAATTTTACTAAAAACTGGAACAACCCGAAACAACCCGAAACAAGCTGAAACAAGCCGAAACAAGCCGAAACAAGTGGAAAATGCAAAACTGCTTGTTTCGGGTTGTTTCGGTTGATTCGCTTGTTTTCGGGTTGTTTCGCTTGTTTCGCTTGTTTTGGGCTGTTTCGGGTTGTTTCGGCCTCGTTTCGCCTTGTTTCGGCTTGTTTCGGAAGGTTTTTGGGTTGGTTCGGGGTGGTTTCGGGTCGTTCCGCTTGTTTCGGCTTGTTTCGGGGTGGTTTCGCTAGTTCCTGCTTTTAGTATCTACGCGATAATGTAATAATATGTGAACGATCCCTTATTTTGCGGGAAAAGGGAATGTAAACAATAGGGAAGTGACAAGTGTAAGCGGGTACATGTCAATCTAATTACCTACGAATCTCACCTTGGTTAGTACAATGAAGGCGATGTAACATCCTGACTCCACTGCATCCCTGGAACAGTTTGAAACTTCCTGCCATGTCAATGTAGCTCCGGATCGCGTCCATCTTAAAATAATGGTGAAGCTTCGATTAATAAAATCAAAATGTGAAATAAAAACAAAATCAAGAAAATCCAAAACAAATATCGGCGTGACATTATGACTTCGAGCCGCGCTCGCGCGCGAAAGCGTGGCTAAATAAAAGATGTGGAGGGGCCTTTTTGTAAATAAATGTTTTCGCGCCTTCCAAATATGTACAGTTTGGCGCGCAAATTGTGACAATTGTCACAGATTTGACAGCCAACCAGCTTTCCCATTACTCCGATGGTTCATGAAACAATAAAACGAAAAATTAAAACAATTCTAGAAAAACAATTTGTTATGATTTCATTGAAGGAGAAATGAAATTTAAGGCGTTCAAAAACCGGTTTAAATTGTCATAATAAACAGAAATTCAAAAAACACTTAACTAGCAAATGAGTCATATATATTCGAAAATTTTTCAACATTTTCAACGTGATAACAACCAGCATACAATACATCATGCAGTGGATTAATAATCCCAAATAAAAAGTTTAAAAACTGATAATAATAAAGAGTTAATTTGATATAAAGATCAAGAGTTAATTCGATATGATAAATTTTCGATTATCAAATTTATTTGAAACTTATAAAATTTCGAAGGACCCATATGAAAACCCTGCAAGCCATTATAAATGGACTCAAAAACTAAAAATTCCGAGGTATTTCCATCAATTCAACCCTAATCGTCCATCGATCGAAGTTTAATATAATAAATTAGTTTGTTTAGTAAATTAGCAACTTAGTTACGCTCCATGGCGTGATAGCAATTAAATGGAATCAATCAAATGGAACAAAATAGTTTAAAAAATATTTAAAAAACTAAGAAACTACATATATTCGAAGGGCTAACAAATGGTAAAGACACAGATTCCATCTACCTGGACTATGCAAAAGCGTTTGATAAGGTTGACTTGGAACTTCTTATCTCTAAGCTTAAGAGATATGGGTTTCACAACAAACTTATAGAATGGATCCAGTCGTTCCTCACTGATCGAGATCAAGTGGTGGTTCTGAATGGTGTTCACTCAGATCTCGCTAAGGTTTTGAGCGGTGTTCCGCAAGGAAGCGTGCTAGGGCCACTCCTGTTCATATTGTTCATTAATGACTTAGAACAAGTGGTGGCTTCATCTAAGGTCAGCTTCTTTGCCGACGATACTAGAGTTTCTAAACAGATTGGCTGCCTTGAAGACTGCTTGCTGCTTCAAGATGATCTGTACAGAATTCTTCAATGGTCACAGGAAACAACATGGAGCTCCATGAACAAAAGTTCGAGCTATTGAATCACCTACACTCCAGTAAAAGCTCAAACTTCGAACTCCCTTTTGTCGCTGAAACTTTGTGCTACAAAGTTTCCGATGAGGTACTACTCAGTCCAGTTGAGCACGTCAGAGATCTCGGAGTTCGTGTATCAAGTGATCTCAGCTGGTCTAGGCACATTGGGAATATAGTGTCAAAAGCCAGAAGCTCTTTGTCTTGGGTTTTCAGTGTTTTAAAACTCGTGACAGAACTGTCATGTTGACTCTCTACAAGTCGCTAGTTAGGAGCACTCTGGAGTACTGTTGCCCACTGTGGGACCCACGCAAAGTTACTGAAATCCAGCTCTTAGAGGGGTACAAAGAACATTCACTAGTCGAATTGGTGGTCTACAGCATCTCAACTATTGGGAAAGGCTTGCTGAACTGAAACTCATGTCACTGCAGCGCAGACGGGAACGCTATGACATCTTGATGATGTGGAAGATCCTCCACAACGTTGTCCCAAACTGTTGTGGCATCACATTCAAAATGACTCCAAGACATGGTTCTGTAGCTATCATTCCTCCACTGTCAAAGTCAAGCTCGTCAGGAAATCAGACGCTGTATGACAGGTTCTTCTCAGTTCAAGGACCGAAACTGTGGAACAAGGTGCCGGCTGATGTTAAAGCTACAAAATCGTTTGAATCGTTCAAAATCGCACTGTCGAAATTCGTTGCTTTGATACCATACCACCCTCCGGTCTCTGGTTACAGCTGCAGCTGGTCGAACTCATTGGTAGACTACACACCATCGACCTCGAGGTGGTCGGACATCTGATGGCCCTTCTGACTGACGGATAAACTTCACCAAGTTACCAAGTTAGTTATATGAAAACTATAAAATAAACTGCCATTAAAATAAGATACTATTACTGGCTACGTAGATATTCAACTAGAAAAGTATGAAGTATTTATATTTTGAATTCTGAATATAAATAAACCTACTATATAATAGAACCTAAATTTGAATTTTCAAAACTAGAAGGTATCCCGATGGGCGTCAGACTCTTCAGAGACTTTACAGAACACTCCTAAACTGCTCTCTTCTTGACCACAGGTGGTTGAATGTCACCATCTTCATCATCAGAAGAGAGAGCCACTACCACACTCCGTTTATTACTCCCATTCCCTGCTTTACTACTCTCCTTCTCATTCTCTTTGTTTAACTCTGAGAACATCCTCACCACTTTGCTTCCCTCCCCCTTCTCATTCTCCTTGTTTAACTCTGAGAACATCCTCACTAGTGAGTACTCACCCTTGGGAGGGACCTTGTATTTCACATCCACAAAGTAGACCTTAGCTTTCCTCGTCTCTCCATGTGCCTTCTTCTCTGCCTCAGTAGCAACTCTGCGTTTAGTACTCCATCCGAAGTTCTTGTTAACATGTTTTCTGAATGCCTTCCAACAAGCGTCAGTCAAATGGCAGGAAGGTTTCAGTAGAGGCACTGTTTCGGTGGTTCCAGGTTTCAAGTCCTTCCGAGCCTCCATTTCAGCACGGACTTTCTCAAACGCACTTACTGCCTCGTCTTCTCTTTGTTGGGCAGCATCGGACTTATCTGCCCAGTTACGTCGGTTCACTCTGAACTCATCGAAATCATTGAAATCATCGTAGAAACCTCCTCTGAAACCCAAGTTACGGAACATTCTCTAGCCTGAGTAACAACATGGTGTGAGTATTCGGTAAGGTGAGAAATAATGATTGATTTCGAATCACGCAGTTTAACTTAAAAAGTTAAAAAGAGCTGAAAAACTTTTTTTAGAAAAGTTCAGAAGCTTTAAACATCACAAGAATTGCGCCTGCACCGACACAATTATTGTTGTTCCCGTAGGCCATATGCAGGCGCTTAATTTCCCTCCCCCGCGGTGCTTGATGTAACCTTAGCATCATAATACAAAACGCAGTCGTTATAAAGTAATAAGAGTATAAATACTGTTCCGATGCGCGTGCTGCGCGCGACCACCGAGAACACGAATTGGCACGTGCCATTTCTTCTAAAAATTTTGCGCGCGTGTTCGTTGTTGTACTCAGTTTGTTGTAGATTTCACGCCATTTTGTTGAATTGGTTTACGTTTCGCATCAAATTGTGTCACTGTTTATTCATGCGATGTATTTTCTTGAATGTTTATACTAAGTTGATATCACTTTTATCTGATTTTCAAATTTCGTGTTTGTGTTTTCTGTTTCAATGCTGTCTCTTGTTCCAAAAAGCAATATTCGTCTTTCACAGCGAATAGTTTTTCTCAAACTTAGTCGAATCCAGCAGAAACTCTAATATTTATGCATTTTGGTACTAAACCTAGAACAAAACCGAAGCCTTTTCCTCAAATCTACCGCCCAACTCACACCTAAGATTTTAACTTTTTAAGACACGACTTCTTCAATTCTTCAACAGCCTAATTAAATTTAGAAATTATCATTAAATTTAGGAGTTCGAGCATGCGGCACGGATGGGCCAGATCAACCTATAAGTTTTAGACTTTTGACAACCGACAGCTCCATGAATAAAGAAATTCGTTATTTTGAAGATTTATGTGACATATGGGGACGGAGGGAGGGAGGGACATTTTCGCGACTGATATTATAAAGGAGCAATCCGGGCACTTTCCAGAAATTACAGTAGTTGTATTGCAAAACTGGACCTGATATACACATATTCTATTTCTCACCCTCCCAGACCACGATCTCTGCCAACCCTCTCATTTGCCTTTTTGTATTCACAAATAGGCCAATGGGGAGGGAAATAAAAATACAGAAGTGTTGCCGACACATCTCGTAATTTCCATGCAAGGCACGGAGTGCAGGGGTTTTGCATCTTTCAGAATGATATTAACGTTTAAAGTTGACTAATTAATAACTAGTCAGATTCCATAATTTTCATATAATCTATCATCATATCTTATAATATAATCTACCGGGTGTACCACGAAATAGTTGACAAAAGTAAACGTTAATAACTCAGCTTCTGTTGGGAGTTTCTACATGAAATTTTGGGAAGTCATAGATATAGGCTGAAAGTTTCTGCACTACAAATTTGAAGTGTCTAGCTCAAAAAATGTTCGAGTTATAAACGAAAAACCGGTTTTTCGGCTATATCTCCGCTCCTGGGACCCAAAAAAGTGTGTATACGCAAGCTTTTACACACTCTGCAGATAAAATGTAAACAAACACGGTGCTTATCTCTATATTTGGACATGTTAAACTATGCAAGCTTACATAATGTACCCTTTAATTGTGCTTTATGTACACTTTTTTGCGACACAAAAATTCGCATATCTCCTGGGTTTTTTGAGCGGTCCTGATGAAACTTTCAGGATATTGCGGGCAACATCTGACCAAGATGTCCAAGGAGTGGCTAACATTTTTGAGTCCCAGGAGCGGAGAAATGCCCGAAAAACCGGTTTTTCGTTGATAACTCGGACATTTTTTGAGCTAGACACTTCAAATTAAGTGGTGCGAAAACTTATAGCCTATACCTATGACATTCTAAAGTTTCATCAAAAAACTCCAAACACCAGCCCAGTTATTGACTCTTAGAAACTGAAATATGGCCGAAAAGCCGGTTTTTTTTTTTGATAACTCAAACATTTTTTGAGCTGGACACTTTTATCTAGAAATTCTCAACAGAAGCTGAGTTATTAACGTTTACTTTTGTCCACTATTTCGTGGTACACCTTGTATTATTATATCAATATACATTTCATAAGCAATGAAACTCAATATGGAAATAATTCTAAAAACAATTGGGTAATAAGTTTGTTACGGCTTGAGAAATAAAATTGATTAAAAAAACTGTCAAGTAGCAATTATGTCAAGACACGAATTTAGTTTGTTCGACAATCGTTCAACATTTAAAACAAAACAAAAGAAATAAAAAGATAACATTAAACTTAAAAACATCCAATACAGGAAAATAACGAATTATATTTCAATCAGATAATACATTAAAAGTAAATAAGATGTTACTTAACCTAAATAACTTAACCCGGATACTAAGATAACTTAACCTATTATAAATAGTAAATAATATCCAAGAATATCCAATATCGCAAAACAAAAGAAGACATTAGGAAACCGCCTCTGAAAACAGGTTAAATTGGAGTTAAAAATTGAGAAGGGTGATTCAATATTTAGCAGCTTATTAGTTACATCATTCAGCGTGTTACCAGTTTTCAATGGAGCTGGCTACAACAGACCCTAATGATAAAGTACACTATCAAAATGTGGCATTTAAATTTACGGTAACAAATAATTTTCATTACGTAACAAATAACCTTTGTTACTTTACAAATTGATAGAAATAGAATATTAGAGTTTATCAACCATGCTAAAATTAAAATAAACAGTAATCAAATTAAATAAACTCTGATACTCATCAAATCAATGCTCTCCTCTTAGCCATATGATCCTCATACTCTTCATCTGACGATACACAAACCAACTGCTGATCCACACTCCTTTTACTCCCTGCTGTGAGACTACCACTCTGTCCTGCTGTGAAATTACTACTTCCCCCCTGTCTATTCTCCTTGTTCTCAGAAGGGAGGCAGTACTTGCTCCTACTCGGGACAGTGAACTTCACATCCACAAAGTATACC
>WFMF01000198.1:130931-277798 GCA_011033025.1 Beroe forskalii
TACAAGGTGTCCTCCTCGAAACATAAACAACACCGCAGTCTCTACCTCTGATTGAATCAATCATTGATCACGTGACGCGCGCCAACCCAGGCTAGTCACGTGACTACTCGCAGAGTGCGAGCGCCCAATTAGATTGTGCTAGCATGAACGTGCTGCAGCATTCATTCAAATCACACAAAAATGAACTGAGTCTAATTAATATCTATTGTGTTGCGTCAGGAACTTGTACATTAGAATTTCGTTTCTTTGGGATTTTAACTCCAATATTAGCTGAAATATGGCCAATTCTTGTTCAAAAAGAGGCGTGGCTTCTCATGCACTTAAATTCATTTTTTTTCGATCCAAGACTTTGCACAGCACTCCATAATGACCCAATAGTCACGATAAGCAAGCTATAAGCAAAATCCGAGAAACTTTTGCAAAAGGGCATAGGCTATTAGCCCGATAAATATGTCCTTCATAAACGTCAAATACCCCTTATCTGACAATATATGATGCACTTCACCTTGCATAAGTACTGGAGTCGTGGGGATAAACATCTGGTAATAATATTATCAACCCCCATAATGAAAAGGATCCATTTCTTTGGTCTCTCAAAATTTAAGAGTGACGCCATTATCATGACTTAAGACAGTGAACTGATGACGTCACACGACCATTTCATTAGTCTTTAGAGTCGTTGACTCCTCATGCGGGAAGAGTGCATTAACCCACACCACTCAATGATTGGAATAATGGGATATATTCAGCAGGGGAAAGGAGGAGGAGGGTTATAGCCGGGGGGGATAAAAAGCCCACCCTCCTTCGACCTTCCGTTCTCTCAGTCATTGGGATGTGATGGTGTGCCTCGGAGAGCAATAAGGTCTTCCTACTTTCCTACATGTTCCAGCGTTTCATGTGGGAAAGGTGCTCTGTGATTGGGATTTGTCCTTCCTGGAAAGGTTTTGCTAACACTCTCCCTCCCTAGTCCCTACTGCTACTAAAGAACTCACCAGGGCCTCCCTCCACGCTATATTTAGTACATGATATTAATGAAATGACATTCTAAACCCCGTCACTAACTTCTCTCACCAGCTTTACTCACTAAGGCACTAGTTTTACTCTTCTCACTAAGTCACTAGCTTTACTTTTCTCACTAACAGTATTCCCGATTACAGCTGAGAGGGTTACGTTCTAAAACGCTGAAAAATGAAACTTTCTCGTTCTGCGTTTTTACTGAGTCGGAATCACCATGGGAAAAGATATAGTGGGCTTAAATCCCAAGCTTCATTTGCATACAATAGCATCACACACAATAAGTGCCTTATCGTATAAAGCAATCCATTCACCGTGACCTGAAGAGGTGGAGCTCATGTATTTACTATTCGTTATACTAACCATTAGAGTAATGGTGTAGCTCATTGGACCATGCGATGCTTTCTAATGCTTGCGGAGTAACAATAGCCTCCTGAAAGTGACGTCATTATCAGGGTTTAGAGTGGAGCATTACTGACCTCACACCGTCCTACTCCCCTCTGCTCCTAAACCCCAGGAGCAGCGTGGAGTCACTAATCGTGTAATCGTGACATCTGGTGAACCGTGACATTTCTACAGGAACATATGGGTGATGTGTAGACTCTCTGACGTCATCATTTCACAGCTTAAACTCTGATTATGACGTCACTCTCAACTTCTGAGTCCCCTTCCAGTGACCCCTATCTCTATGTTATATGGTTCAGTTGTATCGAGTTATATATTCTACAATACAGGTGGGGCTCAATGTCGTTTGACCTTTTAATAAATTGTTTTAAGCTCTCTGAACCTCTCTGATATAGAGAGATGCCCACAGCTGCTTTCAGCTGAGATTAGGTGGGGACTGTGCTTGAGAGACATAGGTGAGTAGAGAAGTTATACGTCGTTATCAGGGCTTGGAGCAGTGACTTTATGACGCATTAGCGGGTATGTTATCGTCAGAGCACTGAAAGTGCGCTTTGAAAAAGGGGGAGTGTATTGTTCGAAGTTAACATCTGCCAGCATTTTAGGGAGCTATTAAATTCGATATATTGGCTATTGCGACAGCTGTAGAATATTGCTACTGTATCTTTTATTGCAGGAGATATCATGCTCCGATGCCTTTCATTTATTAGAGTAATTTCGTAGTATCTTGCTCTAAGAGATATATATTATATCGCCGTGCACGTGTCATAAAGCTTCCTTGATATACCGTTATTTAAATTGATATAACATTTCTTTATTTTAATTTTGCCCGGAGATATAAGAGATCTTGTCTAGGAATTGATTCGTAAGATTCTAAGAATTATTTCAGGATACAACTTATCCCACGTAAAATAAAACGTGATCTTTTAAAATGCTTTAAAGGACGAGTAAAGCGAAGAAATTTTATTCAAATATCGTTTTCAGACGTTGTACACAGAATCTAGGGCAATTCTCTAATCTAATCGTTAAAAAACGAAGATTCTACCACACCCACAAGACGAGATATTCCCTTCCGTATATTTATCATACATAACATGCAGTTGATGTCGAGATTTGGTCCCCTTCCTATTCACGCGACCTTGCATGTTATGTACTTTGTATGTTATTTATCTTGCGTTTTGGTATAATTATCCATCGTATATGAGTGGTTAAACAGCGTTTTGTTTCGTCTAGTGGAATTCTCAATTTTCTGAGTCAATAAAAGAAACCAAAAAATCTATCTAATTAATAATCGAGGCGTGAATAAATCAATCAAAACCGTCAATAACAGTGCAATATATACTGTGTTTACATAGTGAACTCAGGGTGTAATTCGATACTGGGGACCATACTGCCTCATATTTTGCGCCTAGAATTGCTCTTTGATTTAGCTATAGCGTGCGGTAGGAAGTGAATAGAAACATCGGACTTTGACTAAAGTGTTTTTAATTATGATACCTATCATAATATGAATTTTTTCATATACCTTAAATTTCGCTTTACTCGTCCTTTAATAACAATATAGATTGCTTGTTAATTAAATGTAGCGGGATGTTTATGGGTTATAATGGCCGAGTTCGAAAGTTTCGAAAGAGTGATATTAGGGATGTTTCGCAGATGTCGCGCCAAATAAATACAATATCTCCCTAGTGAAGGGTACGAATTATAAACTGATATTTGTTTTATTAAATTTCAGCACGGAAGCTTTCCTAGATCATAGATTATGTAGACTTGGGTAGTTTATCTTTCAACTACTTAATGTGGCATTGGACGCAGCAAATACCACCATATTTGCTGCACAGCCGTTTGACAGAAAATCTGACATCGGAATTAAATTCAATCGCAATTTCAACATAGCTTAATATTACCTTGATTGGGAAATAACCAACCCAAAACGCACGCTCATAATTATTTTTTTCGATGAATTCATTAAATCTGAGTTACCCCACCCAAATGACCCAATATCGCACGTCAAGGGGGGTCTAAGAACCTTGGATGGCTGGCAGACATTGCTTCATCGGCGTCAATAGGTTCACTGACCAACAAAATATACCAATATGACAGGCTATCAGCATCAATATCAAGACCTTCCTCGGTTTTGTATTAATTTGGCATGATAGGTGAATATTTGCCAGGAAATCAATTTTATTAGTTGTAGGTTCCGCACTTCCTTGATGGGCACATATTGTATTTAAAAGACACCCCTAATATCATTCAGCAGTACCATATTACCAGGCTCTTCTCTTGATCCCACCAAGGACACCTTATGCTCTCAGCTCACAATTCTTCTTTTGCTCCAAATCTATACTGATCGCTCATTGGCTTGTGAGTTGTGTACCATCACACCAACACCTTAAGTCGAGTGTTCTTGCAACTTAACCAAATTATGTGCTTCTTTGACAGCGGTCGCAGTATTTGTACTTAATACGGTTTTTATTTCTACACTTCAGTTGAGCAGCGTGTCACCATAAGGTTCCTTAATCTGTTCGACATTGTGAAACTGGGAACACGAGCGAGGGGAGACTATTATCTATTATATGGGGTTGTCATGAATTACGTGCATGCGTTATTTAGGTCCATCTTTAATCATTGATTCATTAATTATTTGTTGCAGTAACCATGTAACAGAGCCGTTATGACTTAATCTCTACAAATGGTGACTGGTGGCAAGAGAGTGGCAAGCCCCTCTACACATGGTGATTGGTGCGTTTTCTTGCGTTTCAATACACAATCACTCAAGCGATCAGGAGACCCAATTATATGATAATATGTAGCAGCTGGTCCCGTCCCTTCATGTAACAGCAGATATTTGAGGGCTTACTTCTGTAGTTACTTTCCTTATATCGTTCTTTTGCAGTTAAAGGTGCATGACGCGATTTTCATGAAAAATTTACATATACTTTTTATTGGCTTAATATGCTCCTTATATCATAACATTAACTTGTGGTAAGTATGGGCGTGTAATTTCCACGTATTACCGGTCAAATTGGATAAACTAATTTGTGCCGGAATCGAAACTGCAGCACCCGCGCTTCTGTGAGTGTATTGTTTACTTTACGTTTCACTGTTTGTGTACAATTATGCGTGTTTCACGGTGTGCTGTTTCATTCCAAACTTTTATTCTGCATAATTTTGAAAATTGTATATGTCTACGCAGATTTTCCCAATCCCTTTTTAAGTTTTTAACTTTTTTTTGCCACAACATTCGAATAAAAGAGTTTGAAAAGACACAAAGTTTATGCTTTCATGTTGTTGATTCATGTCACTCTCCTATATAGAGTCATAGTATATCATTTTGGCTGGTAAGCTATGCTCATAGGACAAAAAGTAGATGAAAAGGGTATGTAATAAGGCTCGGCTGTCGACTCTAATCACATGCTTTTGGAAAGCTTCTGATTTCCAACTAACATTACGTAGTTTCAATCGCCATAGTTCTTGTAGAAAAAAATCATCCTAACAGGAGTTTGAGAAAATGGTCGGTTGATATGTACTTGATCCGGCCATGTGGCAGGGTGAGTAGGCATTATAAGAACAATGATAATGCAAAAGGGATGGAGACTGATAAGGAACCTTGAAGCCATCGAAGATCAGTGTTTTCTAGTTCGTATTGTCATGATGTACCAACACTCTCACGACAAGAATAGGAATAAAATACACAAAATAATACAAGGTTTTTAAACAGACGTTTTATGAGAAGACCCGTTGGCCGTTCATGAACCAGGGACCGATCTTTTGCCTTCAAGAGTGCAGATACCTACCATCACCTAAAAACATCTCCAACCACCTACCTACTGATAAAGTCGATCCCATCATCATTCATTAGACGTTTATAAGTTTATAGTTCGTGACAGATAAAATGTGATAGCAGCTATAAAAAAATTTAAGTAATTATAAGTTAATTTATTATAAGTTCAATAATGTTGAACGTTACTTATCGAGTATTGATGGCTGACTTCGGTGCATCGAAAGAAACAGTTTCAGAACCACACGGTCACGAAAATTATACTGGCTAACACTGTAACATAGCAAAAAACCCGATTATATTGACTTGAACTTCGACGTTTGATTAAATACCAGATGCATTATTGATCATTATTGATCATTATTGATCATTGATCGTGATTGATCATCACTATTACTGACGCATTATGTATGCTTTTCAAAATATTGCGCATAAACAGAACGACATTGCAGAAGGACTGCAGATACAATCAAATTAGCTTCGCTGTTTCGCTAGCGTACTGTAATTGATATTGATATGCAGCGCAGGGTGCTGCAGTGCTGTAGGAAGCGGAATCTTTGAGGGCTTTAATGAGGGTGATCTAATTAGGCACGCGTTGCGGGATATACGTAGAAGTGATCCACTAGTGATCTGCTACTATTTTAAGCAAAGTTGTTTTTTTCGCGTCATGCACCTTTAAGTTACGTAGCTTATATCGTTCTTTTGTATTTTGGTGACGTAGCTTATCGCTCTTTTGTGTAAATCTTATGAGGATACGTTTGCAAACTATTTGCTCACTTTCTAGAACCCTCTAGAACATCCTGGAACAATCGTGGCACCTGGGCAGGATTATTCTTCAGTGAGCTAGATCAAATCAAATAAAGTTTTAGATTAATAACCAATACTTCTAGTGTCGCGCTAAGTTGTCTAAGTTGAGTGATGAGTCTGAAAGTAATTTTTCACAGATGCTTGTTCTTGATTTTCGTAAGACTTGAATCGGATCTAATTTCGAAAAAATCGCTACCACTAGTTTAAAGTTTATAATATTTGCAGTTAAAACCCTCTCGTTGTTTAAATCCGAGTTTGATAATTATTGATAACACACTCTCATTCGTTACTAAATCGCTCATTATTCCACCAGAACTTTTCCCTTTTTTCGCAATCCCTACTAAATACTTAAATAGGACTATCTCTAAGGACTCACTCTCGTTCCTTATTTAAAACTGTTCATTAATCAACTTACTCCCCCCTCCCCCTTAACAATATAATACCACTACTTATCTTGATATCTAGCATTTCACTTATTCGTTATTTTATCGCTCATTAACTTCCTTCCCCACCCCACTAAATACCACTCCATCTCTAGCATTTCACAAATGGGTGGAGTCAATGAGACGGGGGTGTTCATCCTGGGACTGGAGTACACTATCATAGTGTCGTCCTGCTTTATATCAGCCCTCGGAATCGCAGGTAACAGATAAACAACATTTAACAACAGCCAGAGATATGTTCACTTTGATACCAATACATCGCTTATAAATCCAATTATTTTCGTTTGACGATGTTCTTGATATCAGCCCCATATTTATGAGAGTTTGAGTCGACTGTGAAAAGTGATATGAAGTTGAAGATTTCCATAACTCCCTCTCTTGAATTTCAATAACAGCACCCCTCATTTCTCCCTCCCCCAGGTAACACCTGTGTGCTCCTGGTTTGTGCGAAGCTGAACAAGGAGGCTGGGATGTACGCCATCTACTACGCTTCCCTGGCAGTCTCCGATCTGCTGCTCAGTGGTCCTTGTCTCATACCTCAGGTAAACAATGAGCCATTGTGGCGGCCCTTGCCTTATACCTCAGGATATGACGGGATATGATTTACTCTCAGGGCGTGATCATACTTTGAGAGCCGTACAACGCCCTCCTTCAGAACGGGCGTTACGTGCACGGCTCTCCCAGTGAGAAGGTGCTATACCATATCATTTTGTTATTTAAACATCTTTTAACTGAAGTTTCACTGCTATCACACAGAGATACAGATAGGATAGTCTCATGTTATGCACGTTACGTCGGCTCTACCAGTGAGAAAGTTGGCATTTTTTATTTGAACGTAGTTTCGGCGAGTTTAAAATACGTATATTTCAAGATAGTCTCATGTTGTCTTAACCGTGGAAATAGGAACCGTTTAAATGATAATGAAACTCCACCTTAAATTCTAAAAATAACTTTATCTACCAAAACCACTTATTTTTCACTTAAAGAAGCTGTCAACCCCGTACAGCGAACACGTCCAGGGAAACATTTAACAAACATCATAAGAACGGGACACAAAGCAATGTCAATTTAATTGTAACATTTTAATGGACCAGCTTTTATTTATCAATTTATAAAATCGAAGTTCCTGATTGATTGAATCTACTCAAATCTGCAGTATGTTATAGACGGTTTAAATCTACGACAATGCAGTATATTAGCCCTCCCCACCCTTGAGATACTCCCCGTGTGGTATTTCTGATGATGGCCAGGAACTGTCGACCAAACAACACTAACCTCCCTCCCTCAGATCTCAACGTGCAAATCTGACCTCCCCTGAGATCAGGGCAAAAAGCGGAGGGCACAATAATAGATTTCATCGCTTTTTTGTACTGTTTTGTGTTCATAACCCAACGTTTTTTGTCCAGCTCTAGAAAGCAGGGTACACATTGGACAAGAAAAATCCCCCCGCAGTGTTACTAACCCCCTCTTCCTCCCAGATCTGGGCGCAGAGCGAGGGACACTTTGTCGAGGTGGACTACTTCTGGGTGCAGGTGTGGGGGTTCACCTACATCACGGCCAGGATGAGCAGTATCCTAACCCTCTCTGTGATAAGTCTGGAGCGCATGCTCGCCGTCATGACGCCCCACTTCTACCGCCGCGTGACGCGCTCCCACGCCATTCTACTGGTGAGTTACTGAGTTACTGTGGCAGTTCAAACTGCTGGTTTGTGTGCGCGGCGTACAGACATTACTAACATGTCTGTACGCCGTGTAAACTTACGCCGTGCACACAAAACTGCAGTTCGAACTGCCACTGTTTCTGTCGTAGTATTTCTTCTTCTTTAAGTCTTTATAATATTGGGCTATATTTTATTGTTCAAAATTGGGCAATACTTGATGTATCTACGGCAATATGGGATATTTCACGCATTAATCAGCCTTGATTGTATATTAGTTTTCACTAGAGAATAACCTGGCAATTACTAGAGAGTATCTAAGTTTTCACCAGAGAATAACCCTACCAGGTTGTGAGTTGCTGGCTCCTGTCCCTGGTCGTAGGAATATCCCCCTACTGGGCAGGGGAGGACTACGCCTACTTCAAGGGCGCTGCCACTGCCAGCCCTAACGCCGCCCTCGCTAACGACCCCAAGTACTTCATAGTCACGGAGGTGCTGTCTCTCTACCTCCCCACTGCAGTTGTAGTGGTATCCGTCATCCTCATCTCCTGGAGAGTCAGTAACCTGAAGAAGACCGCTCAGAATGTCACAGCAACCCTGCTCACTGTCCTGCTGGCTTACATCGCCTGCTTCACTCCCTACTTCATCTTCACACTCCTCACCATGACCCAGATACTTTACAAACTGCCGATAGAGGGACAGCTTTACACCCAGAACTTCTGCTTTCTCATCCTAACCGCGCACAGCGCGATGAACCCCGTGATTTATGCGTTTAAAGCGGGGCAGTTCAAGGATGAAATCAAACAGTTGGAGGACCAGGCTCTGCTCAATTACCTGAGAATGTTGCTGTCGTTCTACAAGGGCAAGTCACCAACGAACTCAGAGACTTGTCAGATGCCGACTTTCCAGAAGACGTACCCGAAAAAGGATGGGGAGACCATGGACAGCCCTTGAACTTTAAAGAAGAGGGCTCTCTAGATAGTCCTTGAATTTAATGAATGGGACTTAAAGGAAAACCCTTGACTTAAGCCTACATCGCAATATCACATTGCCGTGCGAAAAGATAACACTGAACCATAAATGATCTATCATAAACAGAGGAATCAAATGACTGATCTGGTTTGAAGGGTTTAAGCGGAACTCCAATGAGGAAATGGAGTGGAGACCATGGAATACTGATATAGGACTCTCCAAGGAGCAATGATAGGAATTTGAATTGTAAAGAGTTGCAGCCAATATAACATTTGTTCTTGAATTTAATACATAAGTGACAAGAAATAAGAATACAGTCACTGCTTGTTCCAACACCAGCCCTAATCTAACAGCGGTTATTCCGCTGTTCAGTAGATTTTCATTCTTTTTGATAATTTGATACTTGATTTAATCGGGCAGCCTCAAGAATATTATTCCAGTCAAATTTCCATGTAAGCTGAAGTTTTAATCTTTATTTCAAGAAGGGATTCCCACCCGGCTAATGTACATTTCATGTTTGATGTACAACTGGTTAGCGACGCAGGTGCGCTTGGTGTAACACCTCGGTTATAGTTACAGCAGTGATACTAAACTTTCTCTAAATGTTTGATTTAACGTGTAAATCAAAATTTGTTTAAGCGTTAAAATTTTACTATTTCAGCTGTTTCCGAAGATTTGTTTCAAATTTAATCTTATTTTTCATTGTTCATATCATAATTGATAATAAGGGTCCGTTCACATATGATGTATTATCAACTGTGCCCAATTTCCCCCTCCCAACCCTACGTGTTGTCTAATATCATTTGAAAACCCCTTCCTCCCCCGTGTCGATAATAACATGTGAACGATCCATTATATGGCGGGAAAAGGGAATGTAAACAAAAGGGAAGTGTTAGCGTGTACGTCAATCTAATTACCTACGAATCTCACCTCGGTTTGTGGAATGAAGGCGATGTAACATACTGACTCCACTGCATCCCTGGAACAGTTCGTATCTTCCTGCCATGTCAATGAAGCTCTGGATCGCGTCCATCCTAAAATAATGGTGAAGCTTCGATTAATAAAATCAAAATGTGAAATAAAAACAAAATCAAGAAAATCCAAAACAAATATCGGCGTGACATTGACTTCGAGCCGCGCACGCGCGCGAAAGCGTGGCTAAATAAAAGATGTGGAGGGGCCTTTTTGTGAATAAATATTTTCGCGCCTTCCAAATTTGTACAGTTTGGCGCGCAAATTGTGACAATTGTCACAGATTTGACAGCCAACCAGCTTTCACATTACTCCGATGGTTCATGAAACAATAATACGCAAAATGAAAACAATTCTAGAAAAACAATTTGTTATGATTTCATTGAAGGAGAAATGAAATTTAAGGCGTTTAAAAACCGGTTTAAATTGTCATAATATACAGAAATTAAAAAAAACACTTAACTAGCAAATGAGTCATGTATATTTGAATATTTTTCAACATTTTCAACATGATAACAACCAGCATACAATACATAATGCAGTGGATTAATAATACCAAATAAAAAGTTTAAAAACTGATAATAATAAAGAGTTAATTTGATACAAAGATCAAGAGGAATTCGATATGATAAATATTCGATTATCAAATTTATTTGAAACTTATAAAATTTCGAAGGACCCATTTGAAAACCCTGCAAGCCATAATAAATGGACTCAAAAACTCAAAATTCCAAGGTATTTCCATCAATTCAACCCTAATCATCCATCGATCGAAGTTTAATATAATAAATTAGTTTGTTTAGTAAATTAACAATTCAGTTACGCTCTAAGGCGTGATAGCAATTAAATGGAATCAATCAAATGGAACAAAATAGTTTAAAAAATATTAAAAAACTAAGAAACTACATATGAAAACTATAAAATAAACTGCCATTAAAATAAGATACTATTACTGGCTAAGTAGATATTCAACTAGAAAAGTATAAAGTATTTATATTTTGAATTCTGAATATAAATAAACCTACTATATAATAGAACCTAAATTTGAATTTTCAAAACTAGAAGGTATTCCGATGGGCGTCAGCGGTCAGACTCTTCAGAGACTTTACAGAACATTCCTAAACTGCTCTCTTCTTGACCGCCGGTGGTTGAATGTCACCCTCTTCATCATCAGAAGAGAGAGCCACTACCACACTCCGTTTATTACTCCCATTCCCTGCTTTACTACTCTCCTCCTTTTCATTCTCCTTGTTTAACTCTGAGAACATCCTCACTAATGAGTACTCACCCTTGGGAGACACCTTGTATTTCACATCCACAAAGTAGACCTTAGCTTTCCTCGTCTCTCCATGTGCCTTCTTCTCTGCCTCAGTAGCAACTCTGCGTTTTGTGCTCCATCCGAAGTTCTTGTTAACATGTTTTCTGAATGCCTTCCAACAAGCGTCAGTTAAGTGGCAGGAAGGTTTCAGTAGAGGCACTGTTTCGGTGGTTCCAGGTTTCAAGTCCTTCCGAGCCTCCATTTCAGCACGGACTTTCTCAAACGCACTTACTGCCGCATCTTCTCTTTGTTGGGCAGCATCGGACTTATCTGCCCAGTTACGTCGGTTCACTCTGAACTCATTGAAACCATTGAAATCATCGTAGAAGCCTCCTCTGAAACCCAAGTTACGGAACATTCTCTAGCCTGAGTAACAACATGGTGTTAGTGTTCGGTAAGGTGAGTATCATTGATTGATTTCGAAACATGCAGCTTGCAGTTTAACTTTGAAAGGGTTGAAAAACTTATTCGAGAAAAGTTCAGAAGTTCGAGTCGAGGCTCCTGCCTGTCAAGATTTTCAAAGCTTCTGAACTTTTCTCGAATAAGTTCCAAGTCGAGGCCCTCGACTTGGAACTTTCAGAATGATCAACAAATCTCGATGTCTAACTAATAACCAGTCAGGTTTCAACATTTTCATATAATCTATTATCATATCATATTTAATCAATTATCATATCATATTCATTATACATTTCATAAGCAATGAAACACAAAATGGAAATAATTCTAAAAACAACTGGATAATAAGTTTGTTACGGCTTGAGAAATAAAATTGATAAAAAAAAAACTGTCTAGTAGCAATTATGTCAAGACACGAATTTAGTTTGTTCGACAATCGTTCAACATTTAAAACAAAACAAAAGAAATAAAAAGATAACATTAAACTTAAAAACATCCAATACAGGAAAATAACGAATTATATTAATTCAAATCAGATAATACATAATTAAAAGTAAATAAGATGTTACTTAACCTAAATAACTTAATACATTAAAAGTTGATAACCTTAACCTTAATAACTTACTTATAAATAGTAAATAATACTCAAGAATATTCAACAAAAGAAGACATTAGGAAACCGCCTCTGAAAACAGGTTAAATTGGAGTTAAAAATTGAGAGGGGTGATTCAATATTTAGCAGCTTATTAGTTACATCATTCAGCGTGTTACCAGTTTTCAATGGAGCTGGCTACAACAGACCCTAATGATAAAGTACACTATCAAAATGTGGCATTTAAATTTACGGTAACAAATAATTTTCATTACGTAACAAATAACCTTTGTTACTTTACAAATTGATAGAAATAGAATATTAGAGTTTATCAACCATGCTAAAATTAAAATAAACAGTAATCAAATTAAATAAACTCTGATACATCCCCTCATCAAATCAATGCTCTCCTCTTAGCCATATGATCCTCATTGTCTTCATCTGACGATACACAAACCAACTGCTGATCCACACTCCTTTTACTCCCTGCTGTGAGACTACCACTCTGCCCTGCAGTTACATTGCTACTTTCCCCCTGTCTATTCTCCTTATTCTCAGAAGGGAGGCAGTACTTGCTCCTACTCGGGACAGTGAACTTCACATCCACAAAGTATACCTTCCCTTTCCTCTTCTCTCTGTGTTCCTGCTTTTCCTCTTCAGTCGCAACCCTACGTCTAACATTCCATCCTGGGTGACTGGTGACATGTTTTCTGAAGGACTTCCAGCAGGCTTGAGTTAAGTGACAGGAGGGTTTCAGTAATTCCACTGCTTCTGTGGTTCCAGGCCTTAAGTCTGTCCGAGCCTCCATTTCAGAACGGACTTTCCCGAATTCGCTCATTGCGCTATCTTCCCTTCTTTGGGCAGCAGCGGACTTTTCTGCGAAGTTGCGCCTATCAAAGCCGTCGGAATAGTCGTAGAAGCTTTCTCCATAAGAGAACATTTTTCTAGCCTCAGCAAGAATTGGGTTATAGAATGAGATAACGGTCAAGGGGAGTGTACAACAAGTGATTGATTTCGAATCTTTTAATTCAAATCATACGAGAAATAACCAGAAACTTTTTAGAATAATGCGATTATCAAAGTTTTCTAGATTTGACTTTTTGATTAACTTTAATAATTAATCAATTATCAAATGCATTATACTGTCCTTATATACCTCATATTCATCATTTTAATATCCTTAGAATTATTATCATTAGGCAATTAAACACAAAATACAAAAGTTCTATAAAACAATTGGGATATATTAATTTGGATGCAGTTGACGGAATCGGTTATAATTAATAGTAATCAATCAATAAAACGTCCAGTAAAAATAAAACTTATTCAGAAACCTTTTGGAAACGAGTTAGTTATGTTCCACAACCAATCAACATTCCCCACATTTAAACCATTTAATAAACAAGACAAAAACAATAATAATAAAGTAATAACAAATTTGGTCATCAAATTTAACATAGAATAAAACGGATTGAAAAAATCCCTGTGAAATAACGAATTATGTTACAAATAGATTAATGAAAGTTAAGTGATGATTGAACCTAAATAGTAAATACTATTAAATCTAAGATAAATTACAAAACAAAGCAAGGAATCAGGAGGAATCATTACAATTTATCCTCCAAAAAAACTTCTTAAATTCTTAATATAAATCAAGGATTGAGTTTACAACAAAAGCTTATAATTTAATAAATATAAAAGTTTAATAATTTAATAACTTTATAACACCAGATGGTGTGACAACAAAAGTTTTCAACTAAGTCCGTTCGAGCAGTATATTTTTCTATTTGGTATCAAATTAACCGTTATCAGAAAAAACATTTGTTTTCATTAATAAAGCATTAATTGAAATTCTATCAGTCTGCTAAAATAATTTAATAAATACAACAATATCTAGACAGCTATAATCAAATGATATCTATTATAGTGTCCATCCTTGTTTAAAAACTCACAACACCCCTGCACCAACTGATCTTTTCTTGGCAACGTGCCCCTCATTATCATCATCATCTTGAGAAGAATACACATCCTCAAAAGTCCGCTTATTACAAGGACTTACTCTACTCTCTGCGCTTGCAGACTCCAATTTCTCTGCAGTTGCAGACTTCACATGTTCTGTACTTGCTGAGGCATTACTTCCTGCCACACTCCTTTTCTTGGCAACGTGACCCTCATTATCACCATCATCTTGAGAAGAATACACATCCTCAAAAGTCCGCTTATTACCAGGACTCCCTGCGCTTGCAGACTTCTCATTCTCTGCGCTTGCAGACTTCACATTCTCTGCAGTTGCAGACTTCACTTTCTCTGCAGTTACAGACTCTGCAGTTACAGACTTCACTTTCTCTGCAGTTACAGACTCTGAAGTTGCAGAGTTCACATTCTCTGAAGTTGCAGACTTCACATTCTCTGTACTTGCAGACTTCACATTCTCTGCAGTTTTCAATTTTCCTGCAGTAACAGAATTCACAGTCCCTGCACTTGCCGACTTGCCAGTCTCTGCATTAGCAGACTTCAGATTCTCTGCAGTTACAGACTCTGCGCTTACAGACTTCATATTCTCTGCAGTTGCAGACTTTACATTCTCTGCACTTGCAGACTTCACTTTCTCTGCACTTGCAGACTTCAAATTCTCTGCAGTTTTCAATTTTCCTGCAGTAACAGAATTCACAGTCCCTGCACTTGCCGACTTGCCAGTCTCTGCACTAGCAGACTTCAGATTCTCTGCAGTTACAGACTCTGCGCTTACAGACTTCATATTCTCTGCAGTTGCAGACTTTACATTCTCTGCACTTGCAGACTTCCCAGACTCTGCAGTTGCAGACTTCACACTCTCTGCAATTGCAGACTTCATATTCTCTGCAGTTGCAGACTTCAAATTCTCTGCACTTGCAGACTTCAAATTCTCTGCACTTGCAGACTTCAAATTCTCTGCAGTTTTCAATTTTCCTGCAGCAACAGAATTCACAGTCCCTGCACTTGCCGACTTGCCAGTCTCTGCACTTGCAGACTTTAGATTCTCCGCAGTTGCAGACTTCATATTCTCTGCAGTTACAGACTCCACATTTTCTGCACTTACAGACTCCATATTCTCCGCAGTTGCAGACTTCAGATTCTCTGCAGTTGCGGACTTCACATTCTCTGAAGTTGCAGACTTTACATTCTCCGCAGTTGCAGACTCTGCAGTTGCAGAGTTCACATTTTCTGCACTTACAGACTCCACATTCTCTGCACTTGCAGACTTCACTTTCTCTGCACTTGCTGAGGCATTACTTTCTGTCACACTCTTTCTGTCACATTGCTACTTTCTCCCCTTTCATTTTCCTTCTTTTCTTCGGATTGGAGGGAGTCTTTCCTCTTTGGTAAGAGGATTGTGTACTTCACATCGACAAAGTACACCTTCCCTTTCATCTTCTCCTGTGTTCTTCCTTCTCTTTTCAGTCGCGACTCTGCGTTTTGCACTCCATCCTGGATGACTTGCAACATGTTCTCGGAACGACTTCCAGCAGGCTGCTGTCAGGTGACAGGAAGGCTTCAGTAGTTGCAATGTTAGAGTGGTTCCAGGTCTCAAGTCTGTCCGAGCTTCCGTTTCTGCTCGGACTTTCTCGAATTCGCTCACAGCGCTGTCTTCCCTTCTTTGCGCAGCAGCGGACTTATCTGCGAAGTTGCTTCTAAGCAAATCTTGAAATGACATACCTTTCTGCTTTTCTGGATGAGAAATAAATGAGAAGAATGGCAGTAGACTGTAGATTGAACATTAGGAACATTTGTAATCAAGGTTAAATTCCAATAATGATATGAATCAGAAAATATCCGCTTTTGATGCTTCCTTGCTTTCATTGAAATCAACGGCAGAATTTTGATATAATTGGTCTTGTATTGATAATTGATTCAACTAAAATCTTAAAATGTAATAGAATTTATTCAAACCACTTTACACCTTTATCATGGAATAACTGCATTACCACATGCCATGAAATGCTACGATTTACTTTAAGGACTGAACTTTTGACATAGAGGATGTAGATACGCCTCTTAGTCTTGGTGTAATAACGGCTCTAGGTATCACAATCTCCATAAATCATGCAGAACAATAAATACCTAAATCCCCCTTCCAGCCCGTTAAGTAGAATATGTTTAATGTTGTATTACTTTTATTTTATTTCCGAAGGTTTACTTCTATTCCAACAACAGCAGAATCGAAGGATTCAAGTAATCAAGCCAGTGACGGTTAAGGAAGTGTAATACAATAGCTCCTCATACTTCATGGTACTAAACACGACCTTACACACAAAGCCTGATAAGTGTGCAACCTGCACTGACATGTGACAATAATGGTACTTTATGACACTACGCACGTTCTAATACGGGATATGTTCGGCCGTTCAGGGTACCATCTACTGTCCCAGGGGAGTTCTACTGCAATTAAAACATGCACCAGCCCTTATCATCTGGGCAGTAGTAACTATTTTACCAGCTCAAACACTCAACCATGCTTTTAGAAATCATTCAAAATTATTCTCATGCTTTGAGAGGTAACTGATTGATCCAGGTGCCGACTTAATCACAACTCTGACCCACAATGCACATTTTATTAATAGCATTGACCCAACAGACTTAAGCTATAATCTAAATAAGAAAAGACCAGGTTAAGAGAGATCTAAAAAAGTATAATATTGAGACATAACAATGTCTTCATTACAAAATTGATTAAAATTTATGATGTACACTTTGTACAGTAATAACTTCAAAGTGTATGTTACTCAATCACAAAAGCCACTCATAATGGACCAAATCATAAGAAAACATACGAAAATTTCATTATCATGACGTATTAATGACAAGAATATCGGTGGCGTGTCGAACTCCTGTATGCGCAATGATAAGCTTTTGTAATTAACATTATATAGAGGTACACACTATAGTCTATACTACAGAGCTGGCAAGTACAGCTGATATTAAACATAGTGCAATTATTTCACTGAGTTGTGTCTAATATCATAGTACACGACCAACCTCACTCGACGTGAGTCACATTTCTCAGAACCCCATTTTAGTACACCACTTTCATTGTACTCAGGTCTACCCTCCCAGGAAATACCTAAGTTAACCCAGCAAGGACCTGACTGGAAACCACATTCATCATTTTTAAAAGACTCAATGACAAGGTGCATTTTATCACTGTTGAACATATCCCTGTGGCAATGCAAGTCAGCTGGATAGTCCCTAGATCGTATGTTGTAAGCTCAATGTTAAATTGTCCTTCTTTGTTTTCTTCTACAGGTGTTACCCTAAAGATGAACCCACAGTTTGTGTTGCGTCTGTCACACTGAGGTAATTTAGCAACGAACTTATAAGATGCTTTACATGTAACTAATTGACTAAGTGTTACTTCTTCGGGACATACTACGACTCCAATGTCACTTTCAGATATCATTGATGTACATAGGGATTCAAATTTTTCAGGCAACTGGAATCTCTCAGTAAACACTTTGGGAACTTTGGAAAGAAACATTGATGCACTTATACTTTGAAGGTTTTTGATAATCATATCGCGACGTGCCTCATTTTCCACACAAAACCAGTGTGCAAATTCTATCAACATAAAGACATTTGTACCAGGTATCTCTGGTGATATTCCAGGTGACCAGTTGGCAAGTCTATCCTTTATCAAGTCGCTGCTGTTGAATAAGTTAGAGATTGTCGTGTATCCAGGGGGAGGAACTCCCTGCTTTCTTGCAGCGTTGAAAAGGTTCATAACAAGTTTTAAGTCCTCGTGGTCCTTGTTATCAAAATTTTGTAATAATAACTCATAGAGCTCAGCAAAAATCTCCGTTTCATCTGCCATACACTGAACGACCTCAGAATTGGATAAAATCAAACGTACAGTGGCTGTTATTCCCCCATCTATCTGCAGATGATCCTTCATAGTTTGAATTACAGGAACAAACTTTCCACGGCAAATTTTGAAGAGATGATTCAGTGACACAGGTTTGATATCTTCAAAATTATCCCTCAGATATTGCTCCACGAAAAGTTCAGAAACATTTTTTATGTTAGAAAATTTGGTTACCACTATTTCCATCAACTCCCCGCACTTCAGTGTAGTTTCACAGTGCAATGCTTCATCGAAAAGAAATGCCATGTCCTTTGAATCATGTGAGTTAGATTCACAGAATTGAGTAAAAGCAGCAATACATTTATCTGACATCCACTTCACTTTGAAGGCAAGTGATATCTTAAAAAGTTCTTTGAAATGAGATTGCTCCACAGCAACATTACCGCTGTAAAGGCTCTCGAGAAACATCACAGCAACTTCCTTGGAGAAGTCCTTCAGTTCCACTGTCCCTTGCCTGAGTTCAGAGAACAGGTATGTGAACACTTCACTGTTCCATGAGAGGATCAATGAACTGGCTCTCATAGTTGAGGAGTCCTTGAATTCGGCGGTGATGTTTCCGTGGAATTCATCGTGGAGGTTTTTCACACCGAAGTTACAAGGAACGGAGACTTCTGCAATACACATGCCTAGACCTGAGACCTAGAGTTGGGTGATAGGTATTAGCAGCAGGGACGTAGCCAGGGGGAGGCGACACAGGCGGTCGCTTCCCCCTTTTCGCCTCATTCGGACAGAGATCATCATAAAAAATTTGGAAGCAATTATCTCTTAATCAAATTACACTGAAAACTTCTAAATTATAGCTACAAATTTGATTTCCCTAATCCCAAAAAACTCAAACGTTTAAATTAGAACCAATTTTCTAACTTTTAAGTGAATTATAGTGACCACTATTTAACTTCACTGTTGGCCTACGAAACCCCTTCCGAACCTCCACGTGGTGTAGGCCGGGTGGCTCCAACGGAGGGTGCGGAGAGACGACTTGTTTTGCACGGAGTCCCTTCGCTACAGGGGAGATTAGCCACTCCAACCAACCCAGGAAACTCAGGATAGCTAACCTCAGCTCCAGGCAATCTTCCTCAAGCCCTCTGGCGGAGCACACCTCAACGTGTGATAACAACTCTGTTTTAAACGAAGCGGGCGCAAGACTCCCTTGAGACTGGACCATCTACCACTTGTAGCTGCACCTCCTCAAGACCCTCCAACCTCTCCATCCAGTGTCTGCACTGGGATGGAACCTCAGGAAAAACACCAGGCTGAGCTCAAGCTCAAACCCCCCCCCAACCCTACTTCACTTAGGTCCAATGAGAATGTGGTCGACAGTGGCCGACGTAGTGGATACAGGCTGTTGGATTAACAGGCACTAGCAGCTCCCGACTCGAAAGAACTCGGCGAATCTCAGTCTCAACCCAGATCCACGATGGACTGGAGATCCTGAATCCAGACAAAAACTTACCAGGCTGAGCTCAGGCTCTAATCCCCCCCCCTCATAACCCTATCAGGTGCTCTCATTGTTGCAACAGTCAATGGGAAGGACTCTCAGCGCTGACAATAAAGGGAGACACAGAGCTACTTTCATAGTCATCTACTATGGCTTTGCTGGTGTAGTATGCCGCTAGTATTATTTTGTTGTTTGATCACTTAAACTCTTCGTGATTCAACTTCAGACTTGACTCATTGCAGTATTTCTGAACTTAGGCAGATTATAGCACAAGTTTTTCTTACATCAGTTTTTACCCAGCTTGTAACCCCTTACTTAGCAGCTTGCGACACGATACAGGCTGAATGAAGTAGGATTTACTGACAAGGCGAGTTCCAGACAAAGTTCCTACAGCAGGCAGCCAGTGAGATATACGCACCAGGCTGTAACTACAACAAGTGCTCATGGTGGCTTTAGCAGATAGCTACTCCAAAAACCAGGAATAATAACCAGTCAAACCAGTTCGGGCTTTACAACTTTCCTGAGACATCCAATCAAGTTCTCTTGAATCCTCCACACCAGATGCAGTGAATCTTGAATCTCAACCAGCTTCTGCAACACCCCGAATCCTTACGCTGCAGAGCCTCTCCTATCGTTGCTACCCTATCCTACCATCTGGAACTTCTTCACTTCACTTCTTCCCTGCTAATTCTCCAGGAGGACCAAGACTCATTATCCTGCAACCCGCTTCGGTAGCTCAAAGCTGCCTTCACCCCCACCCTCCTCGTCACCTTCCTGTTGTGAGACATCACCATCTCCTCTGGATCTGATCCCGCTCTTGATTTTCCTGTGATAGTGTGAAGAGGACATCAGTGGATCATTCTACACTAGGATCACCCATCTTCTTTTCTGAGAGGAGTATTCTTTCTTTTTATCCAGTTTTCCATTTTTCCAGCGCTCATGAAGTTTTGATTAATCTTACGATCTCTTCTTCATGCAGGATCTATTTTACATGATCAGGCAAATGTTAATTGCTATTGTTCATGTCAAATCACTCAGACCCCACTAAGAATAATATTATCATAGCTTTCTATCGTCAGGCAACTGTAACGAAATAGGAAACAGCTAAGGAAGATTCCAAAAGGTTTGGACTTCCTCAGTCTTACATCAACAGGATGCAGACCAAGATACTCTTGGACCAGCTTCTTTCTCAAAGAAAGGCTAGCTTTCCTGCGAAGGATCCACTGCTATTGGCAATGAGCCATGAGCCAGCCCGAATACCCAGGAAAATTTAACGTTACGCAGGAAGTCCCACATGGGAAAAGCATTTATCACTCTATCAGGCGGTTGATGATGCAAATTAGTGTGCTATCAGCTACGTGGAGCAGCCGCAGGATGCTGATTGCTGTTGGCACAGACTTCAGACATCTAGATGCAACGCAGGACATGCAGATTCACCAGGAAGAGACCTATAGTATCTCGAGGTAGCGGGAGATATTCTTCTACCACTATCAGGAAATGTCCCCCAGCACCCTATAAGTTTGTCTGGTAATGAGGCTTTGTATCGAGCTTTCACCACTTAGCAACTCCAACATTTAGTTATGATTCCCACATACAGTATTTATTTAGCAGATAGTTTCTTAGTCAAATCGTCCTAGATTTCACAACACATTTCTCTACAGGACAGACAATAGCTGCCTTAACCTTTCTGGCTAGGCTTCAACACTCAGTTCTAACTCCTAGTAACATCCCAGACCACTTCTGGCTATGCCCTTTGCGTATAATGGCAGTCAGATAACTCAACTTAGGAAAGTACAGATTAGTTTCTCAGAAGTTTTTACTGATTAATAACAACAGTATCTTCTTTGCAATTAAACCTGTTCTCAGTTAAAGCGACTTCGATTCCTATTCCCAGTTCCCACTTAATAGATCATATCTCCAGGTCAAAGCACTCCTAGTGTGCGAATCCTCTCAGGTACTACACCCTGCAGTTTGGTCTCTGTCTTCTCTTTTGGACTCGCTCCATAAGGGATTGCAAGCTGCAGGATGGCGACGACCATCTAGGCTCCGGAAAGATCGTCGCAGCATATCATATTGGTAGTATTAATATTGTATATCTCAGGGAGCCTTAGGCTCAGCCAGCAGAGGTTGTTCCTGACGGCACGGTTTGTAGGGCTTTCTTACAATTATCATGACTGTTTAATAAAAGCATTTTAAATAACACTCGGCCAGTGGGTCAGTGAGGAGTCAGTAGGGAGTCAGTAGGGAGTCAGCAGGGGGTCAGTATGGGGTCAGTGGTATACTTTCATACGACCTAAATTTCAATGACGGCCAGAAAGAGAAACATGAATCTTTCAGGTACAACATCAAATATATATTGATTAATTTGTTGCAAAGTGCAAAGAGCGTGATCTTTCAGAAACCTACAAAATTATTTTTAAATTTGACCAGACCGACCAGTGACCACCCTCCACTTGTGGAAAATATGTGAGGATGGTGTCGATGGTACTTTTTCAACTTCCTTGAGTCCTTGCTAATTCGTCATCAGTCCCAAATCACTTGATTTTCTCAAAAATTTTCCGGGGACTTCTTCCTCCCAACCCTCTGATTGGGTCCCTACACCTGGACCACACTGGGGACTGCGACCCCAGAACTCTGCCACAGCCAGCACTTAGCACTAGCAGATGTGACAACCGCCACTGGCGCTTCGAGCAAGCAGCCATCTACCCGTTTCAAAAAACCCAGGCTACACCCCAATACAAAGAAGCAATGGGTGAAAAATCGTAAAAATATAAATATCACTGATATATATGAGTGAAAATGGCCATGGAACATAGGGGTAATGACAGTTCACATATTATTATTACAATATGGGATATGTTTGGGGTCTCATCTACCCCATGGGATTTCTACCGCAATTCAACCATGTACCAATCCTATTATCAGGGCAGTAATTACTTTTTTCAGTCAAACACTCTACCTTGCAATTAGAAATATTTAGTTCAAAATTATTCTCACGCTTTGAGAGGTAACTGAATGCTCGGTCTGATTGATCCATGCCGACTTAATTAAAAATCTGACGCACATTATTCAAATAGCATTGACCCAAAGAAGAAATGGTTATAATATGATAATAGAGATTTTTGCAAAACATCAATTATACCAATACCATAGAAAATATTATTTAACTCACAGCCCGTTCGCCGAGTTTGAAATCCAGTTTACGGAGCAACCGCGTACTTTTTTCGGATCGTTAAATAATAATGTTACTACACACGGATATCGGTGTGGATTTCCCATATTCCACTCGGCTTCGCCTCGAGGAATATTCACCAATCCACACCTCTATAGTGTGTAGTAACATGATATTATTCACCATGTGGTGGGGTTATACCGGTTGAATAAAAGCGTATTATTCAGAGTTTTTTGTCGTATTACTTCACCCTTTTTGGTGTTATTTCCACTTTTACCATGTTACTCCACTCTTACGCCGTATTATTTGCCATTTTTACCATGTTATTCAACACTTGGGCCGTATTACTTCACACTTTAGTTAATACTGACTGTGGTTAAGAACTGGGCTCTCGGCCAACTTTTCAGGAACCTGACTGCACGTGATAGGTCACGTGCCACTTTTTTTAGCGGAAATCGTGTCACATGACAATCCAATTGCAGATTCCATCACGCCGACATACCGCGCAACGGTAGTAGTACTACCAGTGAACAGATCAGGTGATCGTGCTGCTCCTCCTCCAACTCTCCAATTACAAATTAGTGATACGATAGAACGTCCTTTTCTGCTGCGAGTAGTAGTGGTACTGCGAGTGAACGGATCAGGCGATTGAGGGTCTTCTCTAAATTAGTGATACGATAGAACTTCCTTTTTTGCCTGTTACTGTGCTCGGTGACGTATGCCAAAGTTGTCCACCCAGTTTTTATCTTATTTTTTATCTTATCTATTTCACTTGGTGAATAATATCGTTACACAACTCATAAGTATGAAGTAACAGCTTGTTTTCAACTCGGGCTGCGCCCTCGATGAAAACAAATCATTATTCAACTCAGCCTTCGGCTTCGGTGAATAATGCGATTTACGCAACTCGCTTCGCTCGTGGCGTAAATCATGTTACTTCACACTTATTCGTTATGTAACTCTATATTATATGGTGACCCCCAGAATTTCAATTTATTCAATGTTAGTCACATATATTTCGGCATACGATTGCATTTTTGGTAAGGATGTGTTTGCGCCAAACAAATAATACTCTATAAGGGCTTCGCAAGGAACGCATAGCTTTTAATAATGAATCAAGAAGTGCCTTGTCTTCGTGAATGCGTAACATATTCAAAGAACTTACATTTACTGAAATTTTTGCGGACGAATCAAGGAAACCAAATGATAACGAATATACAATAAACACTGTACAACGATTAATATTACAATGATAAACAATATAAAGATATATTACAATGAACTCGACTTAAATAATGAAAAATTATTAAGATCAGCGCCTAAAACAGCAACTATTTTCATAATTACAAAGATTCATCGATCAATTATAATGTGAAATTTAATACCCAGTTAGTAAAAACGTTAACGAAGTATAATTAAAAACAATCAGCCAACTGACCAATTGAATCAGTCAAGATGCTATCAACCAATTGAATCAGCCAATTATCGGTGGCCGTAATCCAAATAAATTAGATAAACTGAAGGAAGCAAAACTTCCTAAATTGTCATAACATTGACCAATCAATGCGTGAGTAAATGGTTAACACGAACGCTGATTGGTCAATGTCGATATCAAAAACATAACATCCCATAGAACTTCGGTTGATAGAAACTGCTCTGAAGACAGGAGAATATTCTCATAATCCATGGCATAGTGCGATTTATTCGATTTTGAAGCTTCGAATACCGGAGCTCTCCAGTTATGAGATTATTAGATAGCCTATCAGGGTACTCAGATCATTTACTTGTCCACTGCCAGAGTGCCAGGGTGCCAAGAAGTGGCAAATTTTTCAGCCGTTATCCGGTAACTGATCAAATCTCAGTTTCAGCCCACTTTACTTTGTTAGAAGAATTATATACTTTAGGATATTACAAATTCCCTTCAATCACAGACGAAAGTAAGACTTCTAATTAGTATTCATAAATTAGTACAAAATCCATCACATAATATCTTCGTTTTCAAATCTCATTGACAAAATCCCATTGAAAGATAAAAGAATTGCGCCTGCAGCGGGCTTAATTCTACAATTCTTGTTTGTGGGATGTACCCGTATGCAGGCGCTTAATTTCCCTCCCCGGCGGTGCTTGATGGAACCTTAGCATCATTCTACAACAGGCACTCCTAGTAGGAGTATAAATATTGCGCCAATGCTGCGCGCGACCACCAAGAACATGCATTGGCACGTGCCATTTCTTCTGAAATTCTTGCGCGCGCGTTCTTACGTAATAAGTTGTAATCAGTTCGTTGTAGATTTCGCGCCATTTCGTTGAATTCGTTTACGTTTCGCATCAGATTGTGTAACCGTTTGTTCACGCGCTGTATTTTCTTGACTGTTGATGTCACTTTTCATCTGATCTTCAATTTTCATGCTTTCTGTTCCAATGCTGTCTCTCGTTCCGAAAAGAATCATTCGTCTTTCACAAATCACATCGACCCACCGTATTTTTTGAACTTAGTCGAATTCAGTATACAGTCGAATAGTGATACAGATTGGTACTAAAACTAATTGAGAACCGAAGTTTATCACCTTATTCCTCAATCCATGGCCCAACTCACTCCTAAGATTTTAAGTCACGAATTCTTCAACAGCCCTTCAAATTCAATTTAGAATTTATCGTAATTTTAGAGAATTTGAGCATTTTCCACGGATGGACCAAGTTAGACTTTAGTTTTGACAAATGACAGCCAATGATTATGAAATTAATGATTTTGAAGATTTGTGATGAGGGGACGGACGGAAGGACGGACAGAGGGAGGGACATTTTCGCGACTGATATTATAAAGGAGCAATCCGGGCACTTTCCAGAAATTACAGTAGTTGTATTGCAAATCAGGACCTGATATACACATATCCCTATTCTCACCTTCCCAAACCACGATCTCTGCCAACCCTCTCATTTGCCTTTTTGTATTCACAAAAAGGCCAATGGGGAGGGATAAAATGTAAGATCAGGCTTAGAAACACCTGAAATTGTGTACAAAAAAGCAAAATTTACTCAAGTTGATCTGCCAGCGTCAAGGAGAGACTGGAGAGGAGAAATTAAAGAAGCCACACCCCAAGGGCCCAAGAGAAAAGAATCCGATTCAGTTAGTGTCAGTGAGCAGTGTCCAGGCGAGAATGATGGAGTCAGAGAAAGGAGTCAAAGAGAAAGACATTCGCAAAGTTTTCTTCAAATTAAGCTTATACACTTATACAGGTGCATCGTGATTATCCATTGATATCCATCAGTTTGATAACTTTTATTTGTAAGAAAAGTCAGGGATTTCATAGGAAGCAGGATTCACTTAGAAGTTTTCAAATCAATACTCCGAACTGGGGTGTATTATATTATGTACTCCATAAGTCCATAATATCATTCATCTTTTTTTGCAACACTTTCCTAAAAATTTAATAAGCATCTAAGCACTAATACCTTATACCAGTACATACCCATAACCTCTATAAAATCAAACTGAGGTTTTATTTGAATTCTAATAAAACTTCGTGCTGAGACGTTATGTACTCATGGACGGAGTACTCAACACTGAACTTAAATAAAGCCATAACCGTCCCCTCTATAAAATAAAACTGAAGTTTCTTTTGAATTTTAATTAACTCAGACATCCAATATCCATACAATATTATAATATGCGCTCACAATAATAGGCAGTCGCGTATTTTTCGAGTGCAGGGTATTACACTGTACGATGTTATAGCATCTTACGTTACTTTACTATCTTATAGTAGCATGCAATATTCCATCGTCAAATGGATTGTGATGTCAAAGTTTGTCAAAAGAAATCTCAAAAGTAAGTGGCTTGACGTACCCAATAGATCACTTTTAAACTATTTAAACTTGTTAAAAAGATGCGTTAATAACAGGCAACTGCATCACGTTTAACTATTCAACGTTGGATGGTTGACGAGAAATCCCCATTGCGAGTCAGTTTCTGATCAACCACTGTTCTTATCTCAAATCATTACAGAAAATTCGCAAATATTCTATATATCGTGTTAAATTCGAACACTTGATCAAGTTTTCAATCCCAAAAATCTGTAATAACGTGAAAAATTATGTACCGTTTAATTAAAAAAGAATCAAACATTAATTGAAAACTCATGCAATAAATTGAATATAACTCGAATTAATTAAAAGACTCTCAGTCATCATCAATAATCATTGTTTAATCCGCAATCTGCATTGTAATTAAATCGTATTCAATCTTTGCTGTTCAAATTCACTGCAAAATGGGTACATAGTAAGATAGTACACCGTTCGTTCGGCCTCTAAAAGAGGTTTTTAAGTCCAGAGGTCAAGCTTCTGTAACCTTAATAATTGCTTCAAATTATAACAAAATCAAATTAACAAAACATAGCCCTTGGGCCAACTCTGCCTTAGCATCAGTAAGTTTCTCACCAACCCGTCAAATTGAGCCTCGCAGTCTCAAATTCTCAAAGTCAAATCGTCAAATTGAGCCTCTCAGTCTCAAATTCTCAAAGTCAAATCGTCAAATTGAGCCTCTCAGTCTCAAATTCTCAAAGTCAAATCGTCAAATTGAGCCTCTCAGTCTCAAATTCTCAAAGTCAAATCGTCAAATTGAGCCTCTCAGTCTCAAAGTCAAATCGTCCACTCACCCCCTGCTCCTTCCTTCAGGCTCCTTACAACCCCAGGGGCCAGGACTCTCAAAGTCTCGAAGTCTCCAATTGTCCCTCATCTCTCCTGCTCCTTACAGCCCCAGGACGAGCCTATCGAACTTCTCCTTTCCCAGGGCTAGGAAGTCCTTGATGAACTGCACGTTGTTGTGAACACACTGCGTCACGTATTGGTTAGCTGACCCCGTGTTGATCGACTTCATGAAATGATTCGTTTATCAACTTCAAAACACAATATTAAAACGCTCTCATCTTATTTGGGATGATTCGACAAATATATCCGCCATCCCTAATATAAGATGACGGCGTTTTATTTTATATTGAAGTTGATATTGCTACTCCGCTTCCCAGCCATTTCATTAATCACTTTTTGGCACAGTTCAATCAGTTCATATAATAGATAATCATATGGACAAATACTTGCTGCCCTTCTTGGAGAGTGGAGAGTGCTCATTAATATCTTAAAGTTTGATATTACATTTTGTCTGGGGCGCCTGGGGGTCCTTTCCGAAACAGACTTAAGTCATAAACAACTGACTCAACTACTCAAGTAAAAGCTAATTGCAAATTTACACAACTGTATAATTTTGACTACCAAACGACCAGATACCTTTTCTCAATAAACTGGTTACCCCGGTTTCGGTCAGGCTGAAAACGCCGGTTAACCGGTATTTCGGTTTCGGTTCACCTTGACCGATTTCACCAAACGGTTAATTGCGAAATCAAAATATTCGGTTACGGTTTCGGTTGGCCAAAAACGCCTGGTTAACCGATATTTCGGTTTCGGTTCGGTTAACCGGTCGTTTCCTAATTTTGACTTAAGAAAAGGACCCCCCGGGCACCAATCTCACAACAACTACTGAAAGCAATGTGATCGACTTGTTCCCGCAAGTCACACTCAGGATAAACCGGCACAGGATGATGTAGTACACCAGGCCCAGTTCTCTGCGGGACAGGGAGAGGATGGAACTGCAACCTTCAAATATCTGACGTGCAACCTGAGATAGTGGAGGTAGAGTGGAGTGATGATATACAGAGAGACAACCTGAGAGAGAGTTTGTAGAGTGAAGTGATGATATACAAAGATACAACCTGAGAGAGAGTTTGTAGAGTGAAGTGATGATATACAAAGAGACAACCTGAGAGAGAGTTTGTAGAGTGAAGTGATGATATACAAAGAGACAACCTGAGAGAGAGTTTGTAGAGTGAAGTGATGATATACAAAGAGACAACCTGAGAGAGAGTTTGTAGAGTGAAGTGATGATATACAAAGAGACAACCTGAGTGAGGAGTTTGTAGAGTGAAGTGATGATATACAAAGAGACAACCTGAGAGAGAGTTTGTACTGTAGAGTGAAGTGATGATATACAAAGAGACAACCTGAGTGAGGAGTTTGTAGAGTGAAGTGATGATATACAAAGAGACAACCTGAGAGAGAGTTTGTAGAGTGAAGTGATGATATACAAATAATAATAATAATAATAATAATGTTTTGGCAGCTTAGCCAACTCAACTCTTACATAAAAACTCTAAATCTACCCCAATTCCAAATCATACTGTAGATTGTTATTCAGTTTGGTGATTAACAAACAAATCAGTGGACCTCTCATACTTCTATTTAGAGTCTGAGTTCGAACTGACCAACGCAGTACGACGACGTCGTCCAAATGAACCATTGCTAACAACCTCACCCTTACGAATGACCCATTTAATAGATGGTTCGTTTTGATCTTTTTCCTTCAATTTTTCGACGAGTTCTGCTCTTGCTTTTCGTTCAGCAAATGTCCGATCCGGTGCGATGTAAACTTTGGAGTACTCTTCAGAGCGTTTCAGATGCTTCGACCTTAGCACCTTGGTCGCAATGAACTCACTCTGGAACTGAACTCAGTGTACAGGTTGATACGTCTTGTCCTATTTCGTCATCATGATGGAAATCGTTCGATTTCCTCAATAGTTCCACATAATTAGGTTTTATGGAAAACTCTAATCTATTCTCCATTTGTTTCAGTACACCGTCAAGTTCACTTCTGTAGTCGAAGATATCATTCTCGAGATCAACGTGAATTCCTCGTATACCATAGAATACGAGGTTACATCTTCTGTTGGACGCTTTCATCTCGGAAACCATTTGCTTAGCCAGTGTTTCGGGTTGATTGCTTACTCCGTTGTTATAAGTTTCTGCTGACTTCTGTAGTATATCGGCATATGTTGAAACTTTTTCAGCCTCTTCATACACTTTTTCTGCCTGATTCTCAATGTCTGCCTTGAGTTCCAATAATTTCTTTCCATTTTCTTTGACTTCTTCCAGGATGCTGTTCATCATTTTAGTTTGGGAGGACATTCCTTCTTCAATGCTAGAGTTCAGAGTATCAATTTGATGTCTTTCCATTTTCATGTTTTCTGTTTCTTTCTTGTGGTTCTTGAGATATTTCTGGGCCTCATAAAGGCAGGTGAAAAGATCAAATGTCAACTCTGACATGGGCCCTTTGTTGAACTTTTTTCAATATCTTTCGGTTTTACTCCGCCACTTCCTCCAAGCGTGAAAATCTCGGAACAAAGCTCTTCCATTCAAATACCACCAGGGAATCCAGTTTACTCGTCATAGTTGTTCACAAGTCGCACAAACCACAAGGTGGTAGGTGGAGAGGTGGTGTCGCCTTACTGGTACTGTTAAAAGTCGGAGAGCGAAATTCGAAACAAACGAAAAGTAGAAATAAGAGAAGTGAAAGATACAACCTGAGAGAAAGTTTGTAGAGTGAAGTGGTGATATACAAAGAGACAACCTGAGAGAGAGTTTGTAGAGTGAAGTGATGATATACAAAGATACAACCTGAGAGAGAGTTTGTAGAGTGAAGTGATGATATACAAAGAGACAACCTGAGAGAGAGTTTGTAGAGTGAAGTGATGATATACAAAGAGACAACCTGAGAGAGAGTTTGTAGAGTGAAGTGATGATATACAAAGAGACAACCTGAAAGAGGAGTTTGTAGAGTGAAGTGATGATATACAAAGAGACAACCTGAGAGAGAGTTTGTAGAGTGAAGTGATGATATACAAAGAGACAACCTGAGAGAGGGTTTGTAGAGTGAAGTGATGATATACAAAGAGACAACCTGAGAGAGAGTTTGTAGAGTGAAGTGATGACATACAAAGAGACAACCTGAGAGAGAGTTTGTAGAGTGAAGTGATGATATACAAAGAGACAACCTGAGAGAGAGTTTGTAGAGTGAAGTGATGATATACAAAGAGACAACCTGAGAGAGAGTTTGTAGAGTGAAGTGATGATATACAAAGAGACAACCTGAGAGAGAGTTTGTAGAGTGAAGTGATGATATACAAAGAGACAACCTGAGAGAGAGTTTGTAGAGTGAAGTGATGATATACAAAGAGACAACCTGAGAGAGAGTTTGTAGAGTGAAGTGATGATATACAAAGAGACAACCTGAGAGAGAGTTTGTAGAGTGAAGTGATGATATACAAAGAGACAACCTGAGAGAGAGTTTGTAGAATGAAGTGATGATATACAAAGAGACAACCTGAGAGAGAGTTTGTAGAGTGAAGTGATGATATACAAAGAGACAACCTGATAGAGAGTTTGTAGAGTGAAGTGATGATATACAAAGAGACAACCTGAGAGAGAGTTTGTAGAGTGAAGTGATGATATACAAAGAGACAACCTGAGAGAGAGAGTTTGTAGAGTGAAGTGATGATATACAAAGAGACAACCTGAGAGAGGGTTTGTAGAGTGAAGTGATGATATACAAAGAGACTACCTGAGAGAGACTTTGTAGAGTGAAGTGATGATATACAAAGAGACAACCTGAGAGAGAGTTTGTAGAGTGATGATATACAAAGAGACAACCTGAGAGAGAGTTTGTAGAGTGAAGTGATGATATACAAAGAGACAACCTGAGAGAGAGTTTGTAGAGTGAAGTGATGATATACAAAGAGACAACCTGAGAGAGAGTTTGTAGAGTGAAGTGATGATATACAAAGAGACAACCTGAGAGAGAGTTTGTAGAGTGAAGTGATGATAAACAAAGAGACAACCTGAGAGAGAGTTTGTAGAGTGAAGTGATGATATACAAAGAGACAACCTGAGAGAGAGTTTGTAGAGTGAAGTGATGATATACAAAGAGACAACCTGAGAGAGAGTTTGTAGAGTGAAGTGATGATATACAAAGAGACAACCTGAGAGAGAGTTTGTAGAGTGAAGTGATGATATACAAAGAGACAACCTGAGAGAGTTTGTAGAGTGAAGTGATGATATACAAAGAGACAACCTGAGAGAGAGTTTGTAGAGTGAAGTGATATACAAAGAGACAACCTGAGAGAGAGTTTGTAGAGTGAAGTGATGATATACAAAGAGACAACCTGAGAGAGAGTTTGTAGAGTGAAGTGATGATATACAAAGAGACAACCTGAGAGAGTTTGTAGAGTGAAGTGATGATATACAAAGATACAACCTGAGAGAGAGTTTGTAGAGTGGAGTGATGATATACAAAGAGACAACCTGAGAGAGAGTTTGTAGAGTGAAGTGATGATATACAAAGAGACAACCTGAGAGTGAGGAGATAATAACCAAAAAGAAAGGTAGTCAGTGCGTCAAGAGAGAGATATCCTTTCTTGCACCAGTCGTGACCATGTGTTCAGTAGTCACAAATTACGATGTCCATACTGCCATAAAATATGCACTCACGTGAATGACTGAATGTAAATCCTTTCTAAAATCGTAAGCACAATTCGTGACGAAATGTTGAAACTTAAGTGCCCCTATCACCATGGCAACGCATGAAATATGCACTTACATGGATGTCGCACTTCTGAGCCTCCATCATGTAGCCAATACAGTGCGCCACATCGAATACCCTGTAGCAGTAGATCAGGTCGTTGAAGTCGATGATCCCGATCTCCCCATCCTTACCCACTATCACGTTGTACTCGTTCACATCTCCGTGAATGAACTGCTTGGGACAGTCTTGGAGGATCTCGTTGAAGCCGAGCGAGGTGTTGATCACTGTTTCAATCTGAAGAAGCAAGAAATATGAATATTCTAGGTTTCGTAGTTTTCTCTCTTTCTCTGTTTCCTAAGCCCAGGACCGTTTTTCATTAAGGAAGGAGGAAGGGAAAATTAAATCTTCAAGAGTTCAAGTATTATGATTATAATTCATATTTATAATTTTAGTGCAGAAAATAATTTGACTTTAGATGCAAAAATTAAGTGCAGAAAGTAATTTTGAACTTAGATGCCTTTTTTGGCCTCAATCGGAGCTACGAACTCACGTCCACATCGGGCAGGAGGTGGGATGGGAAGTGACTCTTCTCTTCTGATAGCGTTCTGTGAAGAATGAGAGGGTCCCAGGCGAAGTCTCTGTCGTAGATACCACCCACCTCAACTCTCGACATGGATACGTTAATCTCAGCCAACAGTACACCTGGTGATGGCGTGAGGTAATCTCTAGTAACTTAGCAACAAAATATTACCTGCGTGTTTAGAACTTTAGAAGCAGGGATTTGAAACGCGTACATAAGGGCGCTTGTAGAATAAAAGCAAGACACCGGCCAAAAGCAGTAGGCCACTACTGCACACTTCTATTATTCTTGAATACCTCTTGTGTCTGCATACATACTTCAGATCTCCATATTCTAAAATGCGGACCAAAGTTAAAATAACTCGTCCGAATGTAATTCGAAAAGGGGTCGATTCCTTTGAGAATTATTAACATAATTTCAATTCATTACTAGTTAATTTAACAGTACACCTAGCTTCCTCCAGAATTTGTCAGGTTTCTTCTGGAAGCAGAGCAAGTCCCCATCAATGTAGGTGAACAGCACCAAGAAACTCCTGCCCTTACACCCTTCACTCGTTATACAGCCTGGAATCTTAGGGTTGAGCAATTAGAACATTTAGTCTTAGAGGGGCTCTGGAATCTTAGGGTTGAGCAATTAGAACATTTAGTCTTAGAGGGGCTCTGGAATCTTAGGGTTGAGCAATTAGAATATTTAGTCTTAGAGGGGCTCTGGAATCTTAGGGTTGAGCAATTAGAACATTTAGAGGGTGCAGTGTGTCTCAGAATGGTTTATCCTCAGAAATCAGTATTCCAAGTGCAATATTATCCCCAGCACATAATAATATCCCCAATAAAATTATACGTAATTCCAATTTAATAATTGAAACCACTAGAAATCTCAACATAATGA
The DNA here is from genome assembly GCA_011033025.1 of Beroe forskalii. Lineage (NCBI taxonomy): Eukaryota > Metazoa > Ctenophora > Nuda > Beroida > Beroidae > Beroe > Beroe forskalii. The sequence continues at coordinate 164,672 of WFMF01000198.1, forward strand.
AAATGGGCTAATCTAATGATTTGAATCTTTGTACCTCTGTCATGAGGGCACCGTCCGAGCAGGGCACTGGTCTGGGAACCTTGAACCTTTTCAGGTGAGCCAGGACCTCCAGTATCTTAGTCAGCACTTCCTTGCTCATGAGGCAGGTGTTGTAGTACTTGGCTATGTAACGCTCTGATCCTGCGGAGGTAAAGGGCTGAGGATACAAAGCTCAAAGTCAGAGTTTAAGGGGAACAGAGGAGAGCGAGACATTGAACTATAGCTCAAAGTCAGAGTTTAATAAGGGGAACAGAGGAGAGAGAGACATTGAACTATAGCTCAAAGTCAGAGTTTAAGGGGAACAGAGGAGAGAGACATTGAACTTAGTGAGCTCACTTTTTTACTAATGCCTCAAAACATGGTAGCAGGTTCTCGACAGCTCTTACCGTTGCCAGTGAAAAGGAACATGGCATCGTCGTATGAAAGCTGCTCCTTAACATCTGACACCTTCATAGTGTAGAGGTTCAAGACATCCTCAGCCAACTCCTCCTTAGTGACTTCCGGTCGAGGCATTTCCTATTAACTCAAATGGGAAGTGTTACTACGGGAACATGTTACCATGGTTACATGTTTACATGATATCAAGTTAACATGATAACAAGTTAACATGATAACATGTTAACATGATAACATGTTAACATGGTGACCTTCAAAACAAATTGAAGAGCTTCTTGTATTAACAGTGCTGTGATTGGGGTGTTGTTAATTTCAATATCGTTCTGATAAACACAGGAAGTTATTAAATTAAACAGCGATTATTTTGAACGATTAAGGGGAGTAAATACATATATTAACATTTTTAACTTAAGAATAGCTTACAAAAAGCAATATCATGTATATAAGTATATAAACATATTCTGATAAACGATCAAAGAATTGATTTATAACATTCTGATGATGTGAATTTAACTATTTACATATTCTATTTAACGTGAATTATCTAACGATCGAACTTAATCAATGATAAAAATCGATAGGACTTGCTACCAATATGTTGTCAGCTAAGACAAGAACTAATCATAGAGGAGCATTCCCGAGCCTTAAATACCACATCCACTCCTGGCACAGATCCAAAGGAGTCCTCATATGATAAACAAATGCTTGGAATGTAGCCAAGCAGATTATGTAACACCAGGATATATATATTACAAAAGGTGCATGATAATATTAAGTTGCTGGGCACACCTCACTACGATTACATAACACCGGCATATTTCCGTCTTTCCGACCCCTGAAACGGAAATAATAACCGCAGCAGAAGGAAAACTATGATTTCACAGACACCTTGAGCTTAGCTCGTGACTCATACTTTGGTCCTCCAGTCTGTCACATTTCCAGCTTGATTACCACATGATCTCAATTCTCATGACAAATTATAGACCTTTTAAAAATGCTTGCCTGCATACTTCAGCACTCTCTCTGGGTCCTTGAAACTTTGAAAATAATATATATTATTATATTAAATCACATTGCCACAATTATCTAAACAACTTGCTGTCAGGAAACTCTGTGAAATTAAAAGCCGGAAAACTTGTACTTATTGAATTAAGAGATTATAAACAGAAAAAAACAAGATTTAGCTCACACAATTACAATGCTTAGAAGTGAATATAATAACAGCCACAGCAGATCAAATCTAGCAATGGCTCAAGATAATGAATCGAACAATAACTTGAAATTTCACCATCGAGGCCCAGAGAAATAAAATGGGGAATATGGGAAAATGGGGAATATGGGAATTAAATTCCCAGTCAAATTTCCAAGAAGAAATTGAAAAAAGGCTTATTAAATCAGAACGAAATAAGCTTTTCTGGACACATTTCATAAAATATGATGAACTCAAAATCATGAAATTCATTGAGTTGAAAACCATAATCGACCCTTTCCGGTGCCCAATCCAAATCCAGCCGCTGCATTCCCACCACATTCCCAAACAAGCCGTCATATTCCCAAACCAGCCACCGCATTCCCAATTCCTATTGATATTTCCTTGTGTTTGACTTTGGTCAAAATTTTAAATCGCTTTTTAGTTTTTAAATGACCACTGGCATAAACATTTTAAAATCATTTCCATAGTCAATGGAAAACACTGTTCCACATCTAGCAGTCGAGCCTATTTTTTTAAATTTCGGTCATTTTAGTGACATTACATGCCAAAACCAGCTGGTCTTAACCCTAAGATGAAAAAGTCACTTTTTACTCTTATTTAAAGATTCCCAGCCAATTTTTAAAATTATTCCACTGGGCATCGAGGATAGCTTTTTAATCTGTATGACATAAAATGTTACGTTTTGAATATAATTATAATAGAACAGTTAGTGATATTTGATAACCATTTTAACAGAAATTTATTAACAGGATATTATTTACATAACAATAATATAATGTGGGGATATTCCGCCATTTCAAGACAGTTTACATTTCATGAATAAAAGTTCTGATATATGAAATAAATAGATTAAAGTTTCTGATCTTTCTGATAGAAGAGGGAGAAAAGCGTGCTAAACAATAATTGCAATTGCATTAGTCGCACAATGATAACAGTTGTCTTTTTCTTAATAGCACTGTATTTGAATTTTGATTGATATATCTGAATCAATGAAGCAGCACAACACTAACGATAAGGAACCAATTACACAAGATAGCCTTCACTGCGCCAGTGTAGTTTGCACTCAGATATTTTGCAGAAACGACATTCTGATCAGGCACCACCATCCTCCCGGAAAAGAGAATCAAACCATTGGTTTCATCGTATATCAGGAACATGAAAGGCTGGTTGATAAGGACTTCCAATGGCTCCTCGGGATCCTGCATTGAACTCAGCTCGACCAAAACGGCAGTAGCAGCAGCTGCCTCCGTACCATTCTCATCTACAGCAATGAAGGATTGATGGATGATACGTGACACAAAAATTCCTGGAGTGGAACTTATACCTGAAAAATCAGCCTCTGAAGGAGAAAAAGCATCAGTGATGCTGAGATGATTCTGCAAAATTTCTTTCAAGTTTTGTAATCTTGATTCAAACTTAAACTTAGGCATTGATACCTTCAAAGCTCTTGGTCTTGCAGCATCCATCCAAGTCTCAATCTCAGAGAATTGATACTTTATATTCTTTTCCACATCACTAAGTCCTGCCCGAGATTTAGGCTTAATGACAACCATACTCAGCTGGGTGCCAGAAGATTGATATGGGAACTTGACAAGTTCCACATCGGAGTTGCTGAAGTAATCCAGAAACTTTTCAATGTGCATTGTGTCAGTCTTCACTGCATAATCCTTGTCCAAGTAGAACTCTTCTGATGTTATTGAATTGAATGGGTAGCTCCAAGATGCTTTGAAATAGATTGTATTGAGCAGTAAAGCCTGCAGATCATTTGACAAGGAATAAAACATGTCTATGATTTTTCCATTGGTCTTTGTTTCCACCCACTCATTGATCAAATCAACTGTTGCAGAATTATCCCCATTCTTGAAGTTAACAGCTTCTATTTCGGCACCAAAGTTGTTCTGTACAGAATTCACATACGACTGTAATGGTGAAAAGGAATGATCAACATAAATCTTGTTATTGGAATTTAGGACAAAATCTCCAGGCATTTCACTGTTTAACAATCCAAGCAAATTTTTATACTCTTCTGCCACATTATCAATGTCAGACCACCCAAAAGCTGCATCAATCTCATCCTTCGTATTTCCATCAGCACCTTCATTCAGCATGGCTATAGCAGTGCAGATTGAGAATGGGGATATCATCGTGTTAGTATTAGAAGGCACATATTTGAGGAACTCCAGTCCAAAGGAGTTGATTGATTTGGTTATGTCAGAAGCAGTTACTTGAGCATTGAAATGAACCAATAAGTAGAAAAGCAGAGGCATAAACTTCCCAGTCTTCATGGTTCTAACTTCTGAGATGATTTATATTTAATTGAAAACTATTGTTATCATATCAAACACATTGATAATGTATGATAAATACACTGAAAGAATTGTCCAGGGTCAAGGGGTACTGTCGACTACCAAATGATACATGTTATGGTGTTAGGTCTTAAGTGGTTAGTGCTTTAGTGGTCCATTATTGAATAGCATCTCAAATCTTTAACAGAAATTAAAGTATGATATGATTGTAAGGAACAACATTTTTGGACATCGAAAGCAGGGATTCACTACTATAACACTGTCAAAATTTAAGGGAAAGTAATTAATATCAAGCTGATATCTATAATGCTACTCAAGTACTCACATAAGTACAATTTTCAAGTGTGCTGCATGCAAAAATAATGAGGATGAAGTTTATACTTCTATAAAATATATGTATGTACTATTTGAGGTAAACTGATTATAATCATATCTTTTCCCATCATGCATTACTTATAGTTAGAAATTGCAATTTTAAACCTGTCAGGATATACTTCAGTCATTCCTATAACGATTTGATGCAATTACCTTTATTTTCAGTTTATATATTATTATATTATTGATGACTATTGGTTCACCACTCCCCTAGGAAGTACTGATATTTATGAGATAGTTCCAGATAAATTAGTATCAAAGATAACCAATATGACTGCATTTTTAGCCAAAAACTTAGATTATGTACTATTAATATACCACATTGTATCATATGAGTTGGAAGGATTAATTAGGGGATCAATATTGTGATCATTTGTCTTTTTTCTGGCTTGCTGCATGTCGGATTTGCTGCCTCTTAAGGTCGACCATTAATGTCCATGATTGTAACAACCAAGATATCTGGAATAATCAATTATTAGCTGGGACTTTGTGAGCAATTTTCTGACTAAAATCAAGTACAAATCAATAACAGCAAAATTGATTTTCAGAACAGGATATAACAGGTCATGTTACAAGTTCAAGAATACATGTAATGTGATATGTTGAACTCACAATAAAGAAGATACAGTTGAAAGCACATGGCAGCAACAGTATGAGAGTAATAAACAGTCCATCACTATCAAAGTATTGATCTTTTGCAAACTGAGTATAGTTCTGAGCTGCAAGAGTGTTGAGGCTTTGTGCAAAGTACATGATGACAAGAAGAGATAAGAATATTATGACTGAGAAGAGGTGAAGGTTGGCACGGTGAGATATGATGACAAAGCAGAACACTAATGCATGGAACATCTGAACCCCAATCAGCCAAAACTCAGTCCAATCAGTCTGAAATGTAAAGGTTATCTTTGAAATCATGAATCATAGCACCTACCTAAATTTAATGCCTATGGATTGAATGCCTAAATGAGTATAGAGATCAAGGGAAAATTATTTTGACTGATATCTTATAGTCATATCCTCCATCATGCTTTCTATAGGCACAATAATAAATAACAAAAGATATATATTGGGGTACCAACTTCCTGAAGAATATTCCACACCATCTTTTGAGCATCTTCAATATCTTGGAAATCAGCAGTCATATCCTATTTGAAATGAGAAGTTTAATAAGGTGAGATATTTATATAAGCATCATGAGCAACCAATTGTATACATTGGTAGAATATAAAATATCAAAACCAATGTTTATATATAAACCAATTATTATGTCTTGTTTTGATTATAATTTATACCTATACTTTATGCATGCTGTTATGGATAGAGTGGTTTTGAAATGGTAAGGACTAAATTCAATGAAACTATGAAATTAGACTTAACTTCACTTTATCAGTGGTTGTAAGATTAAAATATGAATTTAAAGATATATGAAACAATAATTTGATTAACTTTTTTATTATGCCTATGGCCATTTGGTAAACCAAGCAGTTCATAGAATTAAAACAAAACCTAGTTTCAGAAGTTCATGAAAGTGGAATCAAATAATTCCACTTTGGTGCACTTGACAATCAACAAATGTTCCTATTTTTAAACAAGGTGACTTTTGGACGATTATCCTTCTTTGGCCTTTTACTTCATTTGAATTTATTTTCTGTATCCTTAACCTAGAATTGACTAAGTATGCCCAGGTCATTCCCAATGCTGGCATCATACCAGTTGATGGATTCTCAGTTGCTTGATTCAGAACCACCACAAGCAAATTATGATGATGTGCCAGATACGGAGTTGGGCACACCTTCAGACTGTGGTCTGAACCTTGGCAGCACAAGCATTTCAAGTAACACTCCACAGCCTTCTGGTCGGGTTTGATGCAGGATCTACATAACATGACTCCTTTTCTTTCCCTTGTCCTCAAAACTTCTTGCTTGAGAAGAAGCAATCATTCTCATAGTCTTCCTCATCACTTTGACTATAGCAGGACCTTTTTCAATCAATGTTTTTCTGCATTTCATTGAATGGTTCTGTCAGTCTTTTTGCCCATTCAGGTAGCTGCTCTGAAGCAACAAAGGTAAACACCTTCTCATGCTCCACTGACACTGATTGGCTCTGTTTAATTCCCTTACTCAATATTTGAAGCTATCTTCTTGTACAACTAAATTGCCTCATTCTCAGTAATGCCCTCTTCAATCATGTCCTTATTATCATCAAACAATTTCCTGCCTCTTGGACACACTAACAGGTATCTCAACATAACCATATAAGCACAAACTCCAGCTTTTTCCCCATTGTGAAACAGTTCAAAGAAGAAGGACTTGTAGTCTGACTGAGAAAGTTTTACTTGGTCATATCGCTGTAGCAGTACTAACTTATATGGTTCCCCATCACGTAGAACCTCCAACTCATCAAGTGCTTCTTTGATGTTTGGTTTTTGAGCTGCAATCTCTATCATAGCTCTTTCACCAGTCAGTGGTGTAGTGGTATCGAGTTGAGCACAGTGGTATCGAGTTGAGCACAGGATCTAAAGATCCTGGGTTCGATTCCCGGCCAGCACCACTGAGCTAAGGGTGAGAGATTCATCTTGAGCCTATGCAGCCCCACAGTTCACTCAGCCGAGTGAACAGGAAACTGTGTGGGTGGGTTAAATGAGGAGCTGCCCATTGCAGCCAAGTCTCGGGTGAAGAAAGTATGGATTACACTTCCTTAACTGTCACTGGCTTCATTTCACTTGAATCCTTGGATTCCTGTCATTGGCCTACGGCTGTTGGAATAGAAGTAAAACCTTCAAAAAAAACAGCATATACAGGAAACAAGTTTTTACCATTGGTAAGTAAAGCTGTTGTTGCTGTGTGCTTTTTACCCCATGTCTGAACTTTTTCGTCCTTTCCAAGGGCAGGAACCGCTTGAGTGGCAGACATTTTTAGATGGTTTGAGGAAGTTATATCAGAAGGAAACGACGATATAGATCATGAAATAGTAACTTCCTATAAATAACAGGGTTAGAACAATATCATCAATATAAATAGGTATGCTGAGGTAAGATATAAGTAATCTAGAGGAGAGGGGTCATCCTGAAGTAATATAAGGCAATAAATGTCCCCTGATAGATCACTTAATTATTCTTGACCACCCTAGATAAGTGACAACTTAATTGATATTTTCAATTTCATGTTTAATAATGTAGTTGGGTTTTAAGAAGAGCTGGATTGTGAAAATGAACAGTGATGAGTGAACACTAACCAAACCATACTTCCATAGGTTTAGTCATGGCCATGAGTGACTCTCAGCAAAAGCGAGAAGCAGTTGTTGAGGATTTCAGAACAATAAGACTGTCTAATGGGCGAAATCTCACTGAGGATACACCTCAAACTGCAGTTTCACCATGGAACTATCCAACCACTCGATCTTGTGGATTCTCACAGGTAACAAAGTCAAGTGATAGATTGGTGCATATTTTCATGTGTCATGTGATAATAACCTATTTGAGTATTTAGATAAAGTATGACTTATTCCTACTTTTTCTGACTTTTTCTTCTCATCCCTTGATTCTTTGACTATTGAAATTAGGGGGTGTGAGTGAGTATGTCTATTGTCTGAGTATGTGTGTTTTTAAAATTTTACTCCTGAGAGCACTGCCATGGTTTTTGTTCATTTTTTATGATTCAATGTTTGGCCATGGGCCATATTTTTTCCTGTTCCCAATCGCGTTTTTGTTTTACAAAAAGGCATTGAGAAAAGGTTAGCAGAGATCGTGTTTTGTGGGGGTTGTGTGTATACTACCTTTACGCGTACTGTTAAATCTGAAATAGGTGGTGGTGCTGCGCGCGACCAAATTTGGTCGTATGTACGTACGTATGCATGCTCTATTTTCAAGCATCCAACTGCTCCTTTATAATATCACTCGCGCCAATATACCTTGGTGTAGTGGCATCCTGTGCCGTACAGTGTGCACTGCAGCTAGCTTACAGGTATTCCGGTTCAATGCTCTGTTCATCCTAATGTTGAAACTTGGAAATTGATTCTTTTTCAAAAACTTCATCATTCTTCAATTTCATCAAACTTTTCAATGATAAGAGGTGCATGAATGACTTTAGATTTTCTTGGAATTCTCCATCAAATTTTGATTGAGTTTCAATCACATTATCATTTTTCTTTTAGCAGGAGACAACTGACAATGAGCAATTTGAGTTCGATCAATGATGATTGACCTTCGCTGAGGAAAGTTATACGAGATGAAAATTGGTCCTGGTACCTCATGAATTTACGATATCTGAATCTTCAATCTTGGCTAGTAATCCTTCTCTTTATCTTCAAGTTGGCACAGTTGATCATAAAATTACAAATTTCGACGCCCAGGAAGAACATTGCATTTGGTTGAATATCAAAAGTCGGCATGAGCAATCCTCGATCTAGTTATTATTTGAAAGTGAGCTCTGGCCTCTTACTGTGATATCTGAGCAACATAAAACCAAACTTGAAACTGCAGAAACTTGTAAGGACAGAAAATAATGTGATTTCGTATGATATAATTTTATTGCCATCAATGGAAACGCTTGATATTGCGCAACGCTTGATGTGGGCAGTGGCACGAGACGTCACACAAAACTCAAAAGGAAACAACCAAGAATGAACGCGTACGCGTGCAAACAGAACATGGCAGGTGTTGAATTAATTTGCGCGCGCAATAAGATGCACGTGCGATTTGTGATCACGTACGACCTTTATTGTTTCATGAAATTAAAGCGCTCGCTCAGCTTAAAGAAAACGATCGCAATTATTGTTTTCAGTTTATACTTACGAATGGATATTTATGAACTTGATTCCATTATGTTAGTATTGCGATGTGACACTTGATAAAAGAAGCGTTTCATGGTAAACTCACCATGTCAATTGTCGGTAAATAAGACGTACAACGGTCGACGATCAAATGGCGGCGTATTTAATACCATCCCAAGGGAACAGGAAATTAAGCGCCTGCATACGGGAACAACGGGCACAAGAAATGTGCCGGCAGGCGCAATTCTTGTTTATTCTAATTTGATTACCTACCTATATGTGTATAAGGTATTATGGTAGGTAAAAGTTAATCACCTTCTGACTAACTGATCATCAGTTGGTAGTGTAATTCATCTCCCCTAGGACCAACTTAAGAACTATGATGACAGTGATGCTGAGTCCCATGGATCTGAAGAAGAGGTCCTGGAAAATGCTGGAGTTTGGAATGTTGAGGAAGCTCACAGGATTCTGCGGGATAAGATGAAAAAACTACAGAAGCTCTACACGCTCCAGATGAAGCACCTTCACATGGAGTACAAGTGTCAGAGAAGGAAGTACCTCGTGGAGAAAGCTCAGTGTTTGAGCAGGGTCAAACATTCAAATCAGCAAATTCCACCTCAGAAACCCATTTATCAGGATTACAAGGTTTGATCAAATAAACTTAATAAGCAGTTGCATGTCAACTCTGGTAAAATAAGATACCGGCTGGGCCAAAAAGAACGTTACAAAAGTTACACACCGTAACTTTGGTTGTGTTTGGAGTTTCTTAATGAAACTTGGGGTTGTCATAGGTATGTACAATACAATTTTGCACCAAAAATTGAAATGTCTACCTCCAAAAGTGTCCGAGTTATCAACGAAAAACCGGTTTATTTGCCAAACCTATCTCAGCTTCTGGGACTCAAAATTTTAGCTACTCCATGATCATTTTGACCACATATTGCCCGAAATCTCCTGATAGTTTCATCAAGATTGCTCAAAAAACCTCGGAGATATGGGCCTTTTCTATCGAAAAAGTGTATGTATATAGCACAATTAAAGGGTACATTATGCAAGTTTGCATAGTTTACATGTCCAAATATGGAGATATTTCATCTGCAGAGTTTGCTAAAGCTTGCATATAATACACACTTTTTTGCGATACAAACCGGTTTTTCGTTGATAACTCGGACACTTTTTGAGGTAGGCATTTTGAGGTAGACATTTTTGGTACAAAATTGCTTCGTACATCTTACTACTTATTTTTTTTTTTTTTTTTATTTACTACTTATAATTCTTCCTCATATATAAATAAATAAATATAATCTGTCTGTCCGGTTTATGATTTCTGTCTGTCTGGTGGCTTATATATAGCCACAGATTTTTCTGACACCACCCAAGCATGCCGATGATCGGAATGTTCATACCAGAGTACCAGTGACGTTTGACACCACCTGACATGTAGAGATATAGACATCACATAGGAGTAGAACACACCGATTAAAATATGGCCTCATCACTGATTAAAGAACTACAGTACTGCATTATACTGTATGAATTGCTGAAGCCGAAAAAAATTAGAACGGTGGCCGGAGGCCACGGGCCCTGCTGGTACCTATAATATCCAAAAGTTTCATTAAGAAACTCCAAACACAACCAAAGTTACAGTGCATTACTTTTGTAACGTTCTTTTTGGCCCGCCCGGTATAATCAAAATTATTCAGTTATTATCTTATTGTGTTGTAATTAGGCTCTTACTTCAGTATGTATCAACAACCCGCCCCACTTTTCTCACCCTAGATCCACCCCTGCCAGCTGCCTATTCCCATACAGTATTCAGTATCCAAAAAATAAAAATTAAATCCCCATTGTGCAGCCCACTTGCTTCACTCGCAAAAATTTTGCCTATTTCGTGGTCCACTCGCTTTGCTTGCGAAATTTTACTTAACTTTGCCAGCGAAGTGAGCAGGCCTCATCAGACTTGGCTCTTTTTTAATGATCATAATCAAGCAAAAGCAATTATTCTGAAAAAGCACGAATAGTCGATCAAATTCATGTAGACTTCTTGATTTCGAATCCCTACTGTCCTTCTTTCTTAGACCAATTGAGTAACATCACAACATCCTGTTGAAGGCCGAAATTTTCAAGGTTTTTCGCATCTAAATCAATTTAAGTTTGTTCTCTTTGAGTCCTTACTCCTTGGGAATGTGCTCAAAATGGTTTCTCTATTGAGGGATGATGCCTGTGCTAATCTGAATTTTGATCCAATGAGACACAACAATGATGATTTGAAACATATGTTTACTTGTTTAGTTTTAAAATCATGTAACTAGAATCAAGGACATTATATTGATAGGTCATGAGATAGTATCAATCAATGTCATTATAGTAATTAGTAATCAGTTATAAAAAAGTAATAATATTATCAATCATCATAATATAAATATACAACAATCTCCCTGAAAATCATTAAGTAAGAATTCAATTGGATGTTTGTTTAATATTCAATATCGCTCAACTGGGCGCGACACAAGACCATATCGAGTAACATAAACATCATCATGATTACCAATACTTATCAGTATCACCTTGATGTTAGATTTTCATTGTCAACATTCATTCCACTTGAATTAAACTCATCCATCCTTATCAACAGTTAATTCATGATCATTAACATTATCAACAATCCTCCACCCTCAACATTTAATTCCTGGCCAAGAGCCACATTGTCTCCAGGTTGGATTGTCATCTTTTTGATTGACAAATTGGGAACCTTTGCAACCAGATTTTGTGGTTTACATTCACCAATTGGGGCTAGATCACGGGTGACACAGTCTTCTCTGTCCAATTATCCCATTATGGAGTTTCACTCGTCCATAATTGGCGTTTGCATCTGTGATTGACAATATTAAATTTCAGGTATACTCCTCAAAGCAGCTTTCTCGAGAGCTCTTGATAAAGGCAAAGACAAAGACAATGCCTTAGAATTATTGCAAGAAACGAGGGCTTGATGCTGTCTTGTACAAGAGACAACAGGTATTTCAGTATACTAGATGCTTCCGATTTGATTCTTAAGAAATACTTAAACTTATAGAATATTTGATTTGATATCACAACTATGAAGACCCTGTTAATGAATAATTTTTGTCACGAGATTTGGAACATGTAATAGGTAGTACTTTATAATTTCATAGACTTGAACCTTGTTGTATAACTTCCCTTCATTTCATCCTATTTCGATGTATTATAGAAGTTATGAATATTATATGGATTGTGAGGGTATCATCTTATCAGGCGAGGAAGCAGCAGCAAGCACTATCGATGTATAACAAGGCTGATCCTAGGGCTGCCGGTCAGGAGCTAAACAAGCTGAATAACATGCTGCACCTATCTTCATCTTCTGCACAGTTCATGCAGGTAAAAAGATCCAGCGTAAGTTGCAATTATTGAAAAATATGAGCAAATTTAACCCCACTTCCGAAGTTTTATAAAGAAAAGTATGCATTTCAAAAATTGTTGAAAATCAAAGTCATGAAAGTGAATGCTGAACCCCACGTAACTGTTTTCATGAGAATTAGACCTGTGATTTCAGCAAACAATTCCTCCCGCAGCTTCACCGAGAAGAGGAGTTGTTGACGACTAAGAAAGAGATCTCGGAGCACAAGGCAACCCTCGCTAAGACATCTTCTGAGCACGGTGTGGGGTTGGGCCGGTGTAGGAACTGTGACGAGGTTTCCCTGCCTCTCACTCTCTTCTGCAGGGCTCACATCGCACAGGAGCCCAGACAACTCATGTACAGGTGGGTTACTGGTGCCCAGACAACTCATGTACAGGTGGGTTACTGGTGCTCATCTTACTGCGTGCCCAGACAACTCATGTACAGGTGGGTTACTGGTGCTCATCTTACTGCGTGCCCAGACAACTCATGTACAGGTGGGTTACTGGTGCCCAGACAACTCATGTACAGGTGGGTTACTGGTGCTCATCTTACTGCGTGCCCAGACAACTCATGTACAGGTGGGTTACTGGTGCTCATCTTACTGCGTGCCCAGACAACTCATGTACAGGTGGGTTACTGCGTGCCCAGACAACTCATGTACAGGTGGGTTACTGGTGCTCATCTTACTGCGTGCCCAGACAACTCATGTACAGGTGGGTTACTGGTGCTCATCTTACTGCGTGCCCAGACAACTCATGTACAGGTGGGCTCATCTTACTGCGTGCCAGACATCTCATGTACAGGTGGGTTACTGGTGCCCATCTTACTGCGTGCCCAGACAACTCATGTACAGGGGGTATTGGTGCTCATCTTACTGCGTGCCCAACAACTCATGTACAGGTGGGTTACTGGTGCTCATCTTACTGCGTGCCAGACAACTCATGTTCCAGGTGGGTTACTGGTGTCATCACTCATTCCCGGTGGGTTCGGGTGCTCATCTTCTGCGTGCCCAGACAACTCATGCGGTGGGGGTTCTGGTGCTCATCTTCTGGGTTTCCCCCAAAAACATGTCAGGTGGGTTTTTCTTCTTACTGGTCCCCAAACCCGGGGGGGTTACTGGTGCTCATCTTACTGGTGCCCAGACAATCATGCAGGTGGGTTACTGGTGCTACTTACTGCGTGCCCAGTCTGCGGGGGTTCGGTGCTCATCTTACTGGTGCCCCCACAACTCATTCAGGTGGGTTACTGGTGCTCATCTTACTGCGTGCCCAGACAACTCATGTACAGGTGGGTTCTGGTCTCATCTTACTCGTGCCCAGACAACTCGTTACAGGTGGGTTACTGGTGCCCTCCCCCTCTTTCTGGGCAGGACTCACAGAATGTGGTGAATGCATCAGTGCATTTCTTAGACATCCACATCACTTTGAAAGCATGGGATATCTTGTTAAGTTCTCTGAAATGAGACTTCTCCACTACAACATCGCCACTGTAAAGGCTCTCAAGGAACATGACAGCAACTTCCTTGGAGAAGTCTTTCAACTCTACTGTCCCCTGCCTGAGTTCTGAAAACAAGTAGGTGAACACCTCACTGTTCCACGATAATATGAGACTGGACGCTCTCATGGAGGTGGAGTCTTTGAATTCCATGGTGACGTTTCCATGGAATTCGTCATGTAGATTTGCCACGCCGAAGTTGCACGGGACGGATACCTCAGTAGCAGCCATTTCAACTTTCGAATGATACAGTACCTAAATCATAAACAAATATAATTATATTATAATATATTTCGATATCATTATCAATAGGTATAGACCACTTAAATTGAGCATAAATCTTCGAGTAAATGTCGTGATAACGTGTATTTATCAATTCCTTACTTTTTACACATTGCATCAAAATGAAAAAAGAAAATACTGTTCTTCTAAAAATCAATCAAATATTAAACGTATTTCATTCTCGAATAAAGCGGTATTGAATAAAATATAACAAAAATACCACTTCTACGTCGCGTCCTCATCCGTTGAAATCACCTGATGCGAGTGATAAGCGCACCACGGGATAGAAGGAGTATTATTGGATTATGCCTGGATAATTAGCAATTTGTGAGAGTTTGGTCACTATCGAGGTTTGGTATGGAGCGTTGGTGATGTCAAACAGGACTTTTCTCTGCACGCTTATCATGAAATTCTACACGTTCAGGTTATCACGTCCTCCCCAGACTTGGTGGAATCACAAGTCTGTCTTTCAACTTCAGGTTTTTACGTCACGAAACAGGACTAATTATTTCTCATCAAATTTTCTTATTGCCAGTAGAAACTTGACGAAATCTGTTGGGTAATAAAACGGAAGGGGATTACATATTAAATTTTTAATTCTCTTCAGAAATAGGCGCCTTTTTGAATTGATTTTATCGCAAAAAAGATCATATAGTTTGGATTTTGAATGTACAAAACCTGAAGGTTGAATACCCTAGAGACTGAAAACAAGTACACGAGCGAAGTTATGGACGTTATCGGGTGGTGAATTCGTTACGTCATTATTAAGGGATCGAGTGGTGAATTGATGACGTCATTATCAGGGTTCGAATGGTGAATTGATGACGTCATTATCAGGGTTCGAATGGTGAATTGATGACGTCATTATCAGGTGTTAAAGTGGTGAGTTGATGACGTCATTATCAGGTGTTAAAGTGGTGAGTTGATGACGACATTATCAGGTGTTAAAGTGGTGAGTTGATGACGACAAACATGGTGTTTTACCGCATGCAGTTTTATAGTGTGCTGCTAATGCTCAGTCACACAGCAGCAAGAGGCTGTACAATACTTGAGTAATTTCTCTTTGTGGGGATCAAAAGGAGGGATTTTTATAGACTAAGAACTTAAGAAGCGGGATTTTTCTTGGCTTAAAATATGCTTGTAATATATTAATATGTCCAATGAAATATGAACGGTTAAATACGTTTATTGTAGTAAAAAAGTTATGCTAATTAAAGAAATTTATAATTATGGTTTGCCGACATTTCAAATAGTAGTCCAAGTTCGAATTTGGATAAAAGCCTAGAAGTAAGCCGACTATATTTTTTTAATGTATACTGGTGACTTACAGAAGAATTATTTTGGCGGACAGGATTACTGATTGAAGCTGTTAAAGAAATCAAAGATTATACTTTGTAACTCCTTTTAAACAACACTAAAAGCAGTTAACCTTCACGGCTGACGGCCCTTTACTGTTAACACACGGTAAGGAGCCAATTAAATGGTATATGAAATCATAATTTTTCATTTCTATTTGTCAACTATCTAGTTAAGAAGTAAAAAACCATATTACGGGAAAGAACTTTACATTTAACTAAGCCCGTAACTCGTAAGCCTTAAAAAGCGCCCAATTTCATGTATCTTAAAGAAACAAAGTTGCATTTAATAGTTAAGTAACACGTCATACTGAAAAGGGCCTTATTTCATATAGCGTCATTTTTTGTCCGCTTCATTTCCTGCAATAAGGTATATATTCCAGCCCATTTCCAGCCGATTTCCAGATATAATAGTATAATACGATAATTCCATCCTGGACTTCCCTGATTGGCTGACACCTGTCTTACCAGCAGTGCGACCGGGCGAGGTGGAAATAAAGGCGGTGAAATGTCAGAGATTTAACATTAAAACCTATGATAATGACGTAATTTCAACCCACGATGTGTTTGTTCTCGGTACGTATAATAGCACAACTACTCAACTATAACAGTGGTATACTCAACACTAATATCTTAATATATAAGACTTCAAGATTCAAGCTTTATCGAAAGTTCAAGTCTTATATTAGTGATTATTATATAGTTTCAGCTTTATATTTTAGCATTTTATTACTAGTGCTTCTGACTTACGAACGTTATAAATAACTTTTCCCAACTTGTATACAAAATACACGCAGCCATAATCGTGTATCACACAATTTGCTAACGTTTTAACAAGTTATTTTAAACTTGGTCCGCTGAATGGTGAATTGATTTCGTGCATTTTAAACGTTTAAAACATTCTGTGTAGGTTGAACACTAGTGGGCGGTATCATGGATTATCAGCTCACTACGATCATTTGCCTTGGGTAAACAACTAACTGATCTCCATAAAAAGACTCTTGTTAAGCATGCTTAATAAGAGTCTTTTTCGGAGATCAGTTAGTTTTTTATCCAAGGCAATGATCGTAGCGCGCTGACGCACTGTAGCTTTTTTCCCTGAATATCATGGCGTTACATCCGCCAACCTTTAAAAATATAAAATCGATCAGTTGCGTTATTATTTTGATTTATTATCTTTAGTTATTATCGTAATTTACTATTTTTGTGACATGGGTTTAGAAATTATCATTTAGCTATTTCTTCATTAAATTATTATATCCTATATGGTTTTCTTATGACTAACATTGCACAATTGCGATTTGACATAGTATACAGTATATTTCTAATTTTCTTTCTAATTCTTGGTTCCAAGTGCAATTTAGTGTCGAGACACCTAAACATCTCTACATAAAATGAAGTCATAAGTGCAGGGAGGAATGAAACTAAACAGGTAAATATTACCCTTTTTATTTTATCAGGGCGTTGGCAAGCTATCTAGAAATCCATCATTCAGGAATTGAGGAATTGGGGAAAGTTTGACAAAACTTTTTGGGCATTTTTCAGGTGGATAAATCTTTCTCGCAGGAATAGCTTGTCAATAAATCAATAGTTGACCCGAGTTGACCATGACAGAGTGGAGTAGTGGACAAAAGTTACTGTCTTGTATGCCCTCCCACGGCTCGGTTGTTACCGCTCTCAACGTGAGAAGCTACTATAACATATCATCATGAGATTATGTGATAGTGTACGATAAAGTAATAATAATATCAAATTGCTGCTATAAATAATAGATATAGGCTCGACTCAAGCCTCACCAACAAACAATATAATTCGTTACAGATCAGCGTGTGACGGCCTTATCACCGTAAAGAATGGTGCGTTGACGGCGTTTTATTAACCACCAAGCTCTCGTACTTGACCTCAACATGAGCTAAATATAGCAACCGCTATCTGATTATGAAATTAAAGATTTGGTGGGTGCCGAGCAAAGAAAGCACTATTGTGATCTGCAACCACAGTAAGCGCACTTTAGATACATTATTATACGCCGCGCACACAAAAATAGGCGGGTAGGATGACGTCATTATCATATCATGATTTAGTGATTTGATGACGTCACACCGCCTAATTCTCATGTGCGGTATATAATACATTGCTCGGGCACCGGAATTAAATACACTGACTTAGTGACTTTCATAAATGGTTTCTTCAACCCACAAAAGTGTTTAAGTGGGAAGAATTGGTGGTATTATGAATTGTTATTTTCTCAAATTGAGAAAATTTGGGAGTTTCAATAAATTTTCGTATCATCTCTTTTTTACGTTCTCAACCAACCAACCAACGTTACTGATTTTTAAAACAAATTCTGACTTCGATTACTTATTGAGTTATATTCTTCGCAGCATAGCAGCAACAGTGCCTCATTCTCAAGAACATATTTGACCAAAGTTTTAAGACTAAAGATGGTATGGAAAGTGCCCTAATTAAATTAGAATGGTCTGTCTCTGTGAAAGTATCCCACTCCAAGCACAAACTCTATTCTAAGATTCTAGATCTAGAACTTTCAAGTTCTCAGTCACCAAGATATCATCTAAGACAATGATAATGATGTCATGGTGTAATAAATCTCAACGAACAATACTGTTTGGGGGAAATCTCAACACGTCTCGGCATGTCTCACAAATTCCACTCTAAACGCATTTTCCATCGTGGCATTGAATGGTTTCAAACAGATGTACATTTAATATGCTCAAAGAACAATATAACGTACATCAAGTACAATTACAAACGTTGTTGGCTTATAGCTCCAACATCTGATCGGCTTGTAACGACATCGATTCAAATTCTATAGATACTTAACTTTGAAGCAGTTAAATACTTAACTGTTTAAGCGTAGTATTCATCGATTATTTATCACCCAAAATGACTCATTTAAAGATTAAAAATAATTTTCGGAACACGGAAGCTTACGAGATGGATTTTGACAAATCAGAAAAAGGAACAATTGCTTTCAATTATGATTATTTGCGTAATGGGCGGTTTTAATATTCGGAAAGCTTGCAGTAGTAAATCAAAAAAACCGCAGAAATAACTGAGGCAGTTCGAAATGCACTGTGCGCGTCTTTTGTGTGCGCAGCGTTAAGTTTGCGCGGCGTTATAAACATAAAAATAACACGTGTCTTTACGCCGCGCACACATAAGGAGCGCCAACTGCAGTTCAAACTGTCACCGCAAGAAAAACGTTAACAGACCATCCCAGGCGAAGGCGCTGAACATCACTATCGAGATACCATAGAAGAAAGCATCCCGAGTCAGGGGCCGCCAATCTAGTAGTAACACCTGGGTGAGGGAGGAATCTGAATAATTCGTAAATTGTCTTTAAATAATCTGTAAATTTTCGCAATTAATTTATTGCCCTGAACGCCATGGTTATGATAGTGGATATCAGCTAAACCTTAATTAAACCCAAACCAACGTCCGAACCAAAAACCGAACCAACAAAAAAGATCGGTTTATAAAATTAAGTTTTTCTCAATCGATCAATTAAAACTCACGTTTTTACTTAGGATCGCTGATAGCGAAATAATGATGAGAATGTTGAACACTGCACTCCTGAAACAAGCGTTGAATCATATTTTTCAAAATAATAACCAGAAATTGAAAAAATTCAATGAGTTGTCATCGACACCCGTCAGCAAAAATGTAATATGTGATATTTTGGGATGATCCCTATTCGTTATAATTATGACACATGGGTAGCTTTTACCATATTTCTTCAAATTTGAACCATTCATGATAAGTGTATGATTATGACTTACCATCGATGAATCATTGACAAATGAGGATGAACATCATAAAGTGGATTGATAGTGATAGTGAGTGGATGGGTCTTGTTTCTAGTTCATTGTGAGCATGTCAAGATATCATCATATCACAATAGGTATATCTTGGTAGCTATTTTCATTCAATCTGAAAAGTTCAGATCAGGATATCAGCAAATTGGGTGTATTATAGGGTGCATAATATCTTGGATAGTATCTTGAGGCATTCGATGGAGGTGTATTATCAGAAGTATCACCACAGGAATCTTATCAAGATGCTTCATTATCAAGGACACACCTTGTATTGACACTTAGCATTTTATTGGTGTACTCAATACCATACATTATATTGGCATCAATATATTGAAGTGAGGGCACTTCGTAATAAACAAAGTTACGCATTATATCCCATAAACCTCGCTTTATATAAAACCTTAATGACGCACAGGAATTAAGTGGTTCACTTCATCAATTTACCACTCTGAATCATGATAATGACGTATATAATAAAGCTATATAATAAAGCACCATTCACAACATTTATTAATATCATTAACAAACACTACCATAGATCAATAAAAAACAGATTTATATATAGTGATATAAGCTGTGAAGCTAAGATACTTACATCTGGTTTAGTTAAAGCTTATAAATACAGGACAAATAAAATGACAAACAAAATCTTAACACTAAACTATGAGAAAATAAGTACTTTAATTAAAATATTATCCAATCATAACAACCTAAACTATCACGTCATGACGTTATCACGTTATAATGGACACTGTGAATACTGTACAGAAGTAATGAAATACGTTGACTACAACTGGGAAGAGAACTGCCTAGAAACAGCGCATCATATACTGTGTAAATGCTCTTATTTCAGCAATAAAAAGAAAAGAAATATTCAACAAATACCAATTTGATAGCATTGACGATCTGCAAAGTAGTCATCTAATCAACAAAATGATAAAATTTTTTCAACAACACCAATATTTTTGAAAGAAAGCCACAAATAACAAAAAGAAGCCTTTCCCCAACAGAACACTATCTCACAAAACTAACAAACGTAGAAGCACACCTACACAAGGTAATAATAATAAAAGACGACGATACACCAGCTGATTCAAGAAAATAATGGAAGGAGAGCAGGAGGGTCCTGACATTTCGATAATCACCACTCAAAATGAAATCCGTACCACTTTTTAAATACACTTATGTTACCGAAGGCAACCCAGCTCACGCCTTCAAAACTACACTTACCTTTATGACTTTTTGACCGACCCATGGCAATGTGGACAGAGAGAGTAAATCTATTTTTCTGTGCTTTGGACAGAGATATAGTTGACTCAAACTGTAGTGTGCAGCAGTGAAGGCGGCTTGTCTGGCCTAACACCCGGACCCCCATTGCTCAGTGAAGTTCACCAAGCCAATGTCACTGAAATGCTGTTCCCAATAAAGCCAGAGCACCCAGTGGGTACCAGTGGCAACTTGCCGTCGCTATAAGTGGTGTCCCGTGGCCCCAGTGCTGGCAGTGCCCTTAAGGGTACTGTCCCCCTTACGTCCGAGTTTGGGGAACCTACAATACAATACAATACAATGGGTAGCTTTTACCATATTTCTTGACATCAAATTTGAACCAGTCATGATAAATGTATTATGATGACTTACCATCGATGAATCATTGACAAATGAGGATGAACATCATAAATGATGGTGGATTGATAGTGATAGTGAGTGGATGGGTCTTGTTTCTAGTTCATTGTGAGTATGTCAAGATATCATCAGATCACAATATGTATATCTTGGTAGCTATTTTCATTCAATCTGAAAAGTTCAGATCAGGATATCAGCAAATTGGGTGTATTATAGGGTGTATAATATCTTGGATAGTATCTTGAGGCATTCGATGGAGGTGTATTATCAGAAGTTTCACAGGAATCTTATCAAGATGTTTCATTATCAAGGACACACCTTGTATTGACACTTAGCAATTTATTGGTGTACTCAATACCATATATTATATTGGCATCAATATATTGAAGTGAGGGCACTTCGTAATAAACAAAGTTACGCATTATATCCCATAAACCTCGCTTTATATAAAACCTTAATGACGCACAGGAATTAAGTGGTTCACTTCATCAATTTACCACTCTGAATCATGATAATGACGTCCATTGCCTACGATTTGAGCTTCAGCTTGTAAATCACGGGCAATACATTAGTTTGTATAATGCTGATTTCGATAATTGATGATATCATTCGGAGGACCTTTGTCAAATACTATATTGACTAAAATTTTGATAGATCAAAATATATTCTAGCACTTCGGTGCTTTGCGATATACACGCCTCTTGTTGTAAAATGTATACCAGACAAGGCTTTTGGACATCAGCCAACTTTGTCCTAAAAATAAACCTGATATCACATCATTTGCCTGTACAATCGATAGCATACAAAAATCGGCTTATCATAATATAAATATTTCATGATTTGAAAATATAATATGCTGTGACGTTTTTGAATGCTGGTGCCTCGAAATATAAAACTTAATTTCTTTATTTGTGTAGAAAAACACATTTATATTATCCAACTATCAAGTTAAAAAGCAAAAATACCGTATTACGCGAAATAAGTTTGCATTAAACATCAGCCCTTAGGCCTTAAAAAGCGCCCAATTTCATGTATCTTAACGAAACAAAGTTGCATTTAATAGTTAAGTAATATATCCTGAAAAGGGCCTTATTTCGTATCGCGTCATTTTTGTCCGCTTCATTTCCTGCAATAAGGTATATATTCCAGCCGATTTCCAGCCCATTTCCAGATATAATAGTATAATACGATAATTCCATCCTGGACTTCCCTGATTGGCTGACACCTGTCTTACCAGCAGTGCGACCGGGCGACGTGGAAATAAAGGCGGTGAAATGTCAGAGATTTAACATTAAAACCTGTGATAATGACGTAATTTCAACCCAAGATGTGTTTGTTCTTGGTACGTATAATAGCACAACTACTCAACTATAACAGTGGTATACTCAACACTAATATCTTAATATATAAGACTTCAAGATTCAAGCTTTATCGAAGGTTCAAGTCTTATATTAGTGATTATTATATAGTTTTAGCTTTATATTTAAGCATTTTATTACTAGTGCTTCTGACTTACGAACGCTATAAATAACTTTTCCCAACTTGTATACAAAATACACGCAGCCATAATCGTGTATCAGACAATTTTCTAACGTTTTAACAAATTATTTTAAACTTGGTCCGCTGAATGGTGAATTGATTTCGTGCATTTTAAACGTTTTAAAAACTCTGTGTTGGTTGAACACATGCGGGCGGTATCATGGATTATATATGGAAACTGGCATGCTTAATTAGAGTCTATTTTGGAGATCAGTTTTTTTTTTTCTACCCAAGGCAATGATCGTAGCGCGCTGATGCACTGTAGCTTTTTTTCCTGAAAATCATGGCATAACATCCGTCAACTGATTAATGATGATTATTGTCTCTGCTATGCGACAAAATGAAAGAAGCTGATTTTAATAACTAAATCTGGTTTTAATAAACTGACATCCGTCAACTTTTAAAAATAAAATCGATCAGTTGCGTTATCATCTTGGTTCCAAGTGAGATTTAATGTCGACACACGTAAACACCACAACACAACTCATAAAAGCATAAGTGCAGGGAGGAATGAAATTAAACTGGTAAATATTACCCATTTTATTCTATCAGGGCGTTGGCAAGCTATTTAGTATTTAGAAATCCATAATTCAGGAATTGAGGAATTGGGGAAAGTTTGACAAAACTTACAAACTTTTTTGGGCATTTTTCAGGTGAAGAAATCTTTCTCGCAGGAATACCTTGTCAATAAGTCAATAGTTGACCCAAGTTGACCATGACAGAGTGGACAAAAGTTACTGTCTTGTATGCAATTTACTAATTTGATATTCAGTAAGGCAAATACTTAGTACATGATTAGAGGAGAAGTCAATAATAGATTATAAGTTCTATTGCAGCAGTAATTATTGCATGCAACAATGTTTTGGATTCTGCATATTCCATTCGGCTTCGCCTCGAGGGGATATAAGATGTTTCCTTATCCCCAACTTATTAAAGTTTAGTGACAGTAACGTCCATTGCCTACGATTTGAGCTTCAGCTTGTAAATCACGGGCAATACATTAGTTTGTATAATGCTGATTTCGATAATTGATGATATCATTCGGAGGACCTTTGTCAAATACTATATTGACTAAAATTTTGATAGATCAAAATATATTCTAGCACTTCGGTACTGTGCTTTGCGATATACACGCCTCTTGTTGTAAAATGTATACCAGACAAGGCTTTTGGACATCAGCCAACTTTGTCCTAAAAATAAACCTGATATCACATCATTTGCCTGTACAATCGATAGCATACAAAAATCGGCTTATCATAATATAATTATTTCATGATTTGAAAATATAATATGCTGTGACGTTTTTGAATGCTGGTGCCTCGAAATATAAAACTTAATTTCTTTATTTGTGTAGAAAAACACATACAAAATCTAAGACTAAGGTGTTTGGAGGTACATGTTTATTTCCAAATTCCAACAGAACAAAATATTTTGATTCCCTTAAATTCCACGATAATAAATCCATTCCAGACGCGTTGTAATTCATCATGGTTTCAAGCGTGCGTGACCATAATTTAAAAAATTATAACAAACTATTTTTGATCTTCATCAGTAAATTTCTCGATCATGCAGCATGATTTTCTGCGTTAACGTTAGCCGCGGACGAATGATTGTCGGATGAAATTGATGTCATTATCACGGTTCACAATGGTGAATTGATGACGTCATTGTCATGGTTTAGAAATGTAAGTTGATGACGTCACACAGCTACCAGATCACAGAGCATGATACACGGGAATTACTGTACCATGACAATAGATATCTCATAATCCTCTCGATGCTTGCTGCTATGTGTTGTTCACAAAGGAGCGGAATGGTGACCTTTGATACGTGAGATACAGCATAAAATCACATAATATAAAACTTATATATAAATTTACGTGACATTTACATAGAATTATTAAAAGTATCCCGTAGAATGGCGCTGGATACTGCTGAAAATGAAGAATCAGTACACGCTTTATCGGTATATATACGATAAATTATAAACATATTTTATTCTAAAACTCATTGGCTGTGTTTGACAAGTAAAATAATTTATCCAATGTTATTAACAATCCCTGCAATAATTCTGCAGCTCAATGTTATTAACACAAAATATCATACCGACAGCAAATACTATAGAAAACTGATGATTTTACGTGCACGTCCAAGATACTATAAGCAGAATGTAATTTATGAATGCCTCATTTTCATAACTGCAAGAATAAAATAAGAAAATAGCATAGAATATCATGAAATTACAATTCTGTTTGAATTCTGGAAAAGGCGGATTTCAAGGAGCTTACCTTTACAAGTTTACACTTTTTTGATGCTCAAGTTTTGGAAAAAATCCTAGGTGGGGCCTATGCCTCCCCAACAATTTTCTAAGAGAGAAATTTCAAAAACTAGGTGGGAAGGTTGTTTTCAGCATATATTGGCTGGAAAGCAGATATGGCTCTCAGAGCTTCATTTTACGTTCGGCAAGCTAAATAATGGTACCAATGAGTTCGTATCTTCGAGACGAATCACAATTACCAATTAACCAACTTTTAGGGCGATTGGATCTGTCAAATTCTTCCGAAATTTTCTATACTGTGTTTTCTAGTGTGTTGAAATTCAATTTCACAAAGTATTCTAGCATAAGCGAGTGAGAGCTTTAATAAAGAGCAAGCCATTACACACTTTTTTGAGCTAGTGGGGGCCAAGGCCCCCCTAGATTTTTTTCTAGGGGGGCCCTTTCAAAACTACGGGGGGCCAAAATTTACATATGAAAATTTTCATTTTTCATAGCCCTAATTTTTCCCTACTTTGCATAAAAATACAACTAAAGTCATGTTTCATTCACTGATTTAACCCTAAAAAAGTGAATTTCAGGAAAAATTTTATCTAAATGCACTAAGTTTTAACCTCCTTTCTATGTTAGGCCCCCCTTAGATTTTTCTAGAGGGAGCCTTTTGAAAACTAGGGGGGCCTGGCCCCCCTTAGGGGGGCCGTGTAGTCCCATGATAAAGAGCTTTGAAATCACGGTTATTACAATAAAAAGATAAAAGTACAGTAAGTAAAATCAGACCACAATTTGCGCTCGGAGACTGCATTGTCATCTTTTTTTCTTCTCTGGTTTCTCTTTTCTTCTCCTAATTCTACGCTTCAGCGTGATTTTTGAATTAAAAAGGATATAATAAAGACGAATCGCCCTAGATCTCCAAATATCTAATTGAGAACTAGAATCATAATGAGAATTATAATGAGCATTTTACTGGTTCCACAAAACAATAAGCGGTTGAGATTGACGTCATTATGATGCGTTACAAAGGTGAATTGATGATGTATAATTGCGCCTAGATATGCTTAGATAGATATTATTATTCTTTTTGTGCATAATCATACAACCCTTGTACGTGTATGTACATATGCTCATAGTTAATTACTTTAGTACTAATTACATGAGATGAATAATTAATATTACATAGCATAAAACAAAATATGATATCTCCAATGAACTCAGGTCACGACTTCTCCATACAGAACCGTTGTGGATACTTTAAAAGTACAAAAGAACTATCCACCAAACTCTGACAGGAAAATTCAGCAACAACCTTAATCTTGACACAATTATATTCCAATTCCGGTGAATATTTCATTTGAAGATTTCATAATTGTATGAACGATGCACCACCAAGTTATATTTTGACAAAAAACGACTAGGAGAAATTAAACAAGACGCACGGCTTGCTTATTTTAAACGCGGTTCATTGAATACTGAATTAACTGATTGGGAAGGAAATGCGAAATAATGTCATAATGCCTTGATGAAATAAAAAGATGCCCTCATTCTCTAGCTTTTTACTCTGCCTAGGTAAAATGGTAGAGCTTTTTCATTTAGTGACAGGCCTAGTTCCTAATATTCTGATAATAGTTTAGCATCTCTCATGGATTTGTCCCTGAATAGCATTCAATAGCTACCTAATGATATTCTAATAATCATTTAGTAGCAGGTCTCATGGATTTGTCCCAGAATAGCGTTCAATAGCTACTTTACGCCAGTCCTACAGCTGTCCTATAACTCCAGATGCTCAATAAATCGACTTATTGACACTTTGATTAAATGTCATATTGCGAGATTATACAGATCATAAAGTTTTATAACGAATTATTGTACATGCATGCTTCACAATATTATTATGGAGTATAGGTACGGCAAATATGATATTATATTAGATTTATTTAATTTACTTTATCCGTTCAACATGATGTACCGAACAACGCATGTTTATCAATAATCGATAATATTATTGGTAGAGGTATAAGCTGGTGAAGAAGCATAATAAGTCTAGACATCAATCTTCGAAGTTCGAACGCGATTTGAAATAGTAAAATGTTGTTTCAAATTTTCAATCTTTGATTAAAATATCAGCAGCTAGTATAAATAGAGTATCAAGTCAATTATCAAGCTAAATAATATCGCTGATTAATCTTTAATGGATAATTAACCTCGTCAACTACATTTATAGAAACTCAGGTAAATTTTACATAGGGGAGTAGGAATCACTGACTAGTGCTCCTTTGGCAAATACCCAGCAAGCACTTGACCATGATAACAATAATACAGGTACAATATGAGAAGAGCACAATATAACAACTTATTGTAGACTCATTACTCGTGTAGAAAATTCATAGAAATGCAAGTGTTAGAAATGATATAGTACTTGTAATAGTTGTTAAGTTTTGTAATGGTAGCGTACTCCGAATACGGTCAAGTATAACAGTTTATTAAACAGTCCCTTCTGCTCTGGTCCCTTTGTGAAAGTCGTTGGGAGCTAAGGTTGGGATTTTGTAAGCGCCACGAATCCTCGACTAAGTAGGTAAGTGGTGAACGGTCTTCTACTGCGGTACCCATATCGTGTTCGTTTTAGAAGTAACCAAACTTGGTTACACATCGTGTGCGTTTAGAAGGCAACCATATGTTACACATCTTGTGCTTAAAGCTTACAGGACGTCTTATGGGTCTTTGAAGCTACCAAAAACTTACACATCATGTAAGTTTGGGATGCAACCAAAAGGTTACATATCATGCGCGTTTTGGAGGCAAACTTTTTAACACTACTTACCAAATACAATCAAATCAAAGAGTTTTGTGACGAAGATACCTATCATATTAACATTGAAAGATGTAAGAAAAATTCCCAGATAACTTACCCCACAATAGTGCCAACACCTATATCTGAACTGTTTGTCACTGCAGCCAGTGAGGTGAAAAGTTCTGGAGCCGACGATCCTGAGAAAGGTATGTGATTATTTGTATTGGGGAGTGCAGAAGGGATAGACAGAGTACAGACAGGCAAACAGACATACAGACATAGCAGACAAACTGAGGCAAACAGAGTAGGGACTGTAGACATTCCATGATCTTATAATTACAGACAGGTGTTACCCAAATGATAGTCAGGTAGTTGAGATAGGGTACAAGAGGGCTAACCTCTAAAATAGATAAAAATAAAATATTGTTAGAGGTGTAACAGCTTACCATTCGTGATATTGACCAATCAGCGCGAATTTAATAAGGTCAAGTCGAACACTGATTGGCCAATGTCAAATGGATCGGTGGGTAAGCTAATTAGCCGTCGATAATAATCGATACTTTCTACAAGAGATTTAATAATCTGTTTGCAGTCACTGCCTCAAACAAACGCTTACTCTTATGGCTCGAGTTTTTTATTCCGATGATTTACGAAATATTTGACCGTTTAATAAAGCCTACAACGACAAAGAGGCCACATTTAAAACCTTCAAATCTCCTAAAACGTTTTCAATGTATGTGTGATCAGTGTCACGGGACTCTATATATAATCATTTGTTGCGTGATCACCTTACCGTGTTTATTCAAGATAATGACGTCATAATACTCATCACTTATTAAGGAAGAACCCTTTATTATGCACCTTCCAGGCATGTTTTTGCTATGTATTCAAAAACCCTATAGGCACCAGGGTACCGTGCGCAATAAATTATTACGCACTGGAGTGCCAAATTGAGGGTTTATTACGCACTGTAGGTCATAATAATTTATTATGGTGCAGTGGAACAGTGCGTAATAATTTATTTCGCACAGTCGACCCAGTTGTAGCTTCATATGATAAATTGAAACATTTCCTTGTGTTTGAAATTATCCCCTTTTTTACGAGTAATTACGGTGCATAATTCAGTTTAATAACTCGTAAAAAGTGCTAACCTCTGCAATAAAAACCTCGGCCTTCGGCCTCGGTTATTAATGCGATATAACACACTCGGGCCTTCGGCCCTCGTGAGTTATATCAAGGTTAGCAATTTTTACTCGTTACTAAACCCTTCAGTAGCACCAACAATGAGTCCCAGCATTATAATAGTCTGGTGACTTAGTACAAATTCGGTGCAAATTGTGATACCCTTTAATGACCGGTTGTAAAAGTTAGTTTCGACCATTAGAAATGATATCCCGGCGTGATCCAAAAATTCTGACCTTGGGATCATGGTCAAACGACCACGCCCATTTTAAGCGTGGGAAAATTCAATGATTGCCTCTTGAAAATATTTTATGACCCCAAATATCATGTTAGGTGTCTAAACCCATGTTTTTTGGGGCGCTGAATCGTTTAAAAGGGTTATTAGGAGGCTCAGATGCTCCTATGAGGCAGTAGCGACCACGCCCACTTTTGACCGTGGGAATTTTTTCAGATTTTAGAAATCTGTAGTTCTTAGAATCATTTCATAGCATGTTGGGTGTCAAAAGTTATGTTTTTTGGGACGCTGGATCGATTGGAATGGTTATTTGGAGGCCCAGATACTCATATGAGGCAGTAGCGACCACGCCCACTTTTGACCGTGGGAATTTTTTTCAGATTTTTGAAATCTGTAGTTCTTAATCATTTCATAGCATGTTGGATGTCAAAAGTTATTTTTTTGGGACGCTGGATCGATTGGAATGGTTATTTGGAGGCTCAGATTATATTCATATGAGGCAGTAACGACCACGCCCACTTTTGACCGTGGGAATGTTTGGTTAATTTATGGATCATATTGCTTTTTTTCCAAACTAGGGCATGCTAGGTGTCTGAAGCCATATTTTTGGGGTGCTGAATCGATTAGAAGGGTTATTTGAGGTCACAGCTACAGCCATGTGGCTGTTGTGACCACGCCTACTTTTGAAATCGGGATTTTGGTCAATTTTTGGATCATATTTTTTTCTAAACTAAGGCATGTTAGGCATCTTAAAGTCTTAGCCCATGTTTTTTAGGGTGCTGAATCGATTGCAAGGGTTATTTGAAGTCTGTGATACTCCCATGTGCATGCAGCCCTGCTGATGCAACACTCACCTCAACTCATGTTTAAGGGCTAATTTATCAGTTTTTGGCTTGAGATATTTTACCAATTTTTGGATCCGAATACCCTTACCTTCATTTAATGGCAGTGTGAATGTCGTTGAAAGGTACCTGGACTTAATTCCGACACTAGATGTTTAGAAATAGAGCAATTTTCACATATAAACATATCAGATCTGTCGGCATAAAGTCCGTTTTTGGACCAAATGCCAAGTTGGCATATAGCCATTTAGTCAAGCATATTGCTAACAAGTTAATCATTCCTGCTCTACTGTTTGGTTTATTGAATTGTTGTGCCTCATCCGATATCGAGGCAGTATCGAGCCTGGTGGGTAACATGTCATATGTCACTTGAAAAATGAATAATGCGATTGATGATGTATGGCGCTGTGATTGAGAATGAGATCATTAGATTAAAATATTGAAATAAATGAAGTGTGGTGAGCCAGTTTCAAAATTTGTCCCTTGCTCAAGATGTCCCTTGCTCAGGATGTCCTTTGCTCAGAAGAACCAGGCAAAGAGCAACAGACACCTCATTATCCCTACCACCCAGAAGCAGTTTGTCAAAGTGGGTCACTCAATTCTTATCATAATCTATATTTAAGTACTTATACTGATCTATACCGTGCACAGCTGTTTACTGTCCATGGAATCCTGAAAGGTTTGAAGATGACGCACTGGCCCAAATACCCCAACAGCTTCGGACGTAACACTAAAACCACTTTGGCATACCACTGACATCAGTCGGTCGTATCACTGACATCAGTCTGTACTCTGTCGTATCACTGATACGAATGACCAGTCTAACGTATTGCTGACACCAGTCTGGCGTATCTCTGATACCAATCTGACGTATCATTGCACCAATATGTCAGACACTGATCTGACTTATCACTGACATCAGTTTGACGCATCACAGACACCAGTCTGCCGCATCACTGACACCAGTCTGGCGTATCACTGACACCAGCCTGCTTTATCACTGACACCAGTCTTAGCTAACACTAATATCAGTCGTTCGTATCACATACACAAGTCTGACCTATCATTGACACAATGACATTATATCCCTAAGGCCTAACCTGACCAGTCCGGCGCACCTGTGAGCCCATCATGCACGCTACACAGTGCAGTGTGACGTGTAGCAGCCAAGATTTGTTACCGATAATTAGAAGAATACCTATTTAAAGCATAAGTTTCATGTCTGCATTTTGTCAAATGTCGGTATAAAATTCACCAGTTGGACTTTATGCCAACCAGGTGTTCTTTGGTCTCAGCTTATAGAAACTTAGAAAAATGTCATTATCGGCTTATATTCTGAGACCCCATATCACATATATAACCATTCCCTTATCGATTCAGAGACCAAGTTGATAAGTTTATTACCACGACCAAAGCTTTTTGTGGCTCCTATAGCATCAGGTAGGTACCTAAGACCTAATATGGCCCTTTAAAAACACTTCAGTTTGACCGAATGACCGAGTATCACATGCTCACATAATCCAAAACAATTCAAGAGTGAAGAGTGGCATGGCCCTGACCTCCAGAAGCTGCTTTGGAGCCACTGGGACCGAGAATAACCCTTCCAATCTATGCATCTAAAAAATCCCAAAACAATAGGAATATTCCAACAAAAATGCAATAGGTAGCTTGACACTCGCCCAAGCCAAGAGATCAAAATTGCCATGCACAAAAATAGGCGTGTTCAATGGAGTCACTTAGGGGATAAGAAACCAAAAATAGAAATTAAGATCAATTAATCGCCGAGGCCATAAACATGGGTTTAGAACTAAATGTGCCATACTGTAAGGTGAAGCTATGTGATCCATGAATGGGACAAAAAGTCCCAAAGCCAAAGTCAGCGTGGCCGCTTAGGCCAAATGGGACCGTTTGAGACCAAAAATAACCCTTACAATCAATCCAGCACCCCAAAAATTGAAGTTTTACGATTTAACTGACACGTAACTGAACGAGAGAGTTGTAATCAGATTAAGACACCAAACATGCCCTAGTTTGGACAAAAACCAAGTGTTCCGTAAATTGGACAAAATTCTACAGTCAAAATCATACGGATCATCGGGCTATCGATTTTCATCAAGACATTTTTCTAAAATACGGTGAAAACTCGATTTCCAAATTATAGGTCAAAACTGAAACGAGTGAGATGTACCAAGTATCTTGAGATGAGACCGGTCAAAGTATGTTCTACTAAGGCGGAATTGCTTAATAGGCTATATAGGAAATTGGTTTGAGCCTATTTTGGTGCTGTGATGACGTCATCAAAATCGCGTAAAACCACTAAAATAACGTATTTTTGCGGTAAAACGCTATTTTGCACTACTTTGAACATCTCTAACTCAGAGAGTTTTCATCGGATAATGTTTTACGTCGATATTTTGCTTTTAGGCCTCGAGATTGAGCTATAAAAATAGTTTCAAGGTGATCGGTCGAAAAATTTCGTCATGTGAAGCCTCTAAAAATTGAGATGCAAAATGGTCGAAATTGCGTTTATGACGAAAAATTGTACTTGAGTCCTATTCTGTGATACGATAGTGAACTGATAATGGTTTCTCCATGTCTCGCAGTGACTAGGGATGGAAATATACGATGGAATAGTGAAGCACGTGAGTTCACGCGGACGTTTTGTAGAAATTAGGGATTTTGAAGAAATTGATATATTTACAAGGGATTTTCGACTTGATTACGTTGAAATGAGTTTAAATACGACTACTGCACGTGAAATTAGATCTGGTTGCTATATTTCAGCACGTGAGTACACACGGCCGTTTTGTAGAAATTAGGGAACTTGAAGAAATTGATATTTTTACAGGATTTTCGACTTGGTGACGTTGAAATGAGTTCAAATACGACTGATGCATGTGAAATTAGATCTGTTTGCTATATTTCAGCACGTGAGTTCACATGGATGATTTGTAGAAATTAAGAAATATATCAATTCTAGTACATCCAAGTTATGATAACGTAGTTTTGGACTTCATCAGGGTGAGTAGCGTGGGTTAGACTTGCGTGTGGGCTTATAACGTGGGTTCGGACTACGTGAGGGCAAGTTACGTGGGTCCAAACTGCCTTTGGGCAAGTAACATGGGTTCAAACACACATCTGTCAAGATATCACCACCAAAACCGTTGGACGGTTGGTCTAGTAACCCCCGTGGGTTTTGGATGTGACAACGGAACCTGAAAAGAGACAAAATGGGCTGATCACATCCAAACCAGCGGGGGGTTACTAGACCAACCGTCCAACGGTTTTGGTGGTGTTATATACTTAGGGCCGGGGCCCGGGCAAGGCCTAAGCTGACCAGTCCGGCGCACCTGTGAGCCCATCATGCAAGCTACACAGTACTACATTACAGTGGCCAATGTGACATGTAGCAGGAAAAATTTCTTACTGATAATGAATAATGATATTAGTATACAGTTCATGTCGGCATTTTTGTCAAATGTTGGCATAAAATTCACCAGTTGGACTTTATGCCAACCAGGTATTCTTTGGTCTCAGGCTTGCAGCATAGAATCATGAAAAATCGTCAAATTGTAACTGGCTTACATTCTAAGAATTGAGACCCCTTATATCGATTTAGAGCCCATGTTTATACGTTTCATTACCAGGACCAGGGCTTTGTATGGCTCCTTCACTCCTACAGCAGCAATGGAGCCGCATAATCATAGGGGATCAAGGACCCAAAATTGAAATTAGCCGACCAGGACATAAACATGGGTTTAGAACCAAATCGGCCATACCGCGAGGTAAAGCTATGCCTATGTGATCCATGAATGGGAAAAATACACAAAGCCAAATTCGGCGGGGCCGTAAATGCCA
Organism: Beroe forskalii; assembly: GCA_011033025.1. Lineage (NCBI taxonomy): Eukaryota > Metazoa > Ctenophora > Nuda > Beroida > Beroidae > Beroe > Beroe forskalii. Next base: position 198,495 of record WFMF01000198.1, read on the forward strand.
AATGCAATCTTTTGGGACCAAAAATAACCCTAACAATCCATCCAATTCCCAAAAAATAAAGTTTTACGATGTAACTGACTCGTAACTACCTAATACAAGCGAATTATAGGATTCAGATTTAGACACCAAAGCACCAAACAAGCAAACATGCCCAATATCGAAAAAAACATCATTATTGATGAATTGTTAAATATTGCCACATTCAAAGATGGGTGTGCTTGCTACGGTCACTGTATGGGTGTATCTGTGACCGCAATTCACCCTTCCAATCGATTCAGCCCCCAAAAACAAGGGTTTTATCACCTAACATGTCCAAGTTTACAGAACAAAAACAACATGATTGACCAAAAATTCCTCCAGTCAAAATTCCAAAAGTGGGCGTGGTTGCTCCTGAGTCATGGGTGGATCTGTGACCTCACTTAACCTTTCCAATCGATCTGGCACATGATCAAAAAACATGGACCCAATATATACCCAATATAATGGTCCCAAAATGACAAAAAGTTCCCCCATTAAAAAGTGGGCGTGGTCACTACTGTCTGATATGAGTATCTGAGTCTCCAATCTGGGTTGTGTTGAGAAACAGTTTGTATATAACCCTTCCAATCGATTCAGCTGACGACGATAATCACATGATTTTCGAAAGCTCCTGATTTAAAGTTTATCGTATCATTTAAACGTTTTAACTTGCTCTCTAAGTCCCAAAAACATAACTCTTGACATCCAGCATGCTATGAAAAGATTAGAAATTGCAGGTTTTTAAAATCTATGAAAAATTCCCATGGTCAAAAGTGGGCGTGGTCGCTACAGCCTTATATGAGTATCTGAGCCTACAAATAACCGTTCCAATCGATTCAGCGTCCCAAAAACATAACTTTTGACACCCAACAAGCTATGAAAAGATTAGAAATTGCAGATTTCTAAAATCTATGAAAAATTCCCACGGTCAAAAGTGGGCGTGGTCGCTACAGCCTGATATGAGTATCTGAGCCTCCAAATAACCGTTCCAATCGATTCAGCGTCCCAAAAAACATAACTTTTGACACCCAACATGCTATGAAAAGATTAGAAATTGCAGGTTTCTAAAATCTATGAAAGATTCCCACGGTCAAAAGTGGGCGTGGTCGCTACAGCCTGATATGAGTATCTGAGCCTCCAAATAACCGTTCCAATCGATTCAGCGTCCCAAAAAACATAACTTTTGACACCCAACATACTATGAAATGATTAAATACTACAGGTTTCTAAATTCTATGAAAAATTCCCACGGTCAATGAGGGCGTGGTCACTACTGCCTCATATGAATATCTGAGCCTCCAAATAACCATACCAATCGATCCAGCGTCCCAAAAAACATGGGTATAGACACCGAACATGATATTTGGGGCCATAGAATAATTTTAGGTGGCAATTATTGAATTTTCCCACGCTCAAAATGGGCGTGGTCATCTGGGCATGTTCCCAAGGTCAGAAATTTTGGATCACGTCGGGATATGATTTCTAATGGTCTAAAGTAACTTTTACAACCGGTCATTAAAGGGTATCACAATTTGCAGGTACCTTCTAAATTTTGAACTAAGTCACTAGACTATTTACCCCATGTCTGAACTTTTTCGTCCTTTCCAAGGGCAGGAACCTCAATAGACATTTTTAGATGGTTTGAGGAAGTTATATTGGAAGGAAACGACGATATAGATCATGAAATAGTAACTTCCTATAAATAACAGGGTTAGAAAAATATCACCAATATAAATAGGTATATTATGCTGAGGTAATGAGAAAGAAATTTATTTTTTATCAACATTACAATACATTTAAAATACAAAACAAAATAATTCCTTTCCTTTTCCCTATAATTTCCCAATTTAACAATTAAACTTAACTCAGTTGCCCCAGCCCGTCATGGGCGTCGCGCACTATGGCGCGCCCACCGGGCACCATGGCGCGCGACCGGGCAATGATACCCTCTCGCGCGACACTGACACTGCAAAGGTACCTTCAGTGCGACAGTGCAACGCACCCCAGGAAAAAGCACCCAGAGCCCAGGCGCCACATGTGCGGCACAAGCATGACGCCACAACAGGCCAGATATATAACTATATAAGTAATCTAGAGGAGAGGGGTAATCCTGAAGTAATATAAGGCAATAAATGTCCCCTGATAGATCACTTAATCATTCTTCACCACCCTAGATAAGTGACATCTTAATTGATATTTTCAATTTCATGTTTAATAATGTAGTTGGGTTTTAAGAAGAGCTGGATTGTGAAAATGAACAGTGACGAGTGAACACTAACCAAACCATACTTCCATAGGTTTAGTCATGGCCATGAGTGACTCTCAGCAAAAGCGAGAAGCAGTTGTTGAGGATTTCAGAACAATAAGACTATCTAATGGGCGAAATCTCACTGAGGATACACCTCAAACTGCAGTTTCACCATGGAACTATCCAACCACTCGATCTTGTGGATTCTCACAGGTAACAAAGTCAAGTGATAGATTGGTGCATATTTTCTTGTGTAATGTGATAATAACATATTTGAGTATTTAGATGAAGTATGACTTATTCCTACTTTTTCTGACTTTTTCTTCTCATCCCTTGATTCTTTGACTATTAAAATTAGGGGGTGTGGGTGAGTATGTCTATTGTCTGAGTATGTGTGTTTTTAAAATTTTACTCCTGAGGGCACTGCCATAGTTTTTATTCATTTTTTATGAACTGTTTGGCCATGGGCCATATTTTTTATTCTAATTTGATAACCTACCTATATGTGTATAAGGTATTATGGTAGGTAAAAGTTAATCACCTTCTGACTAACTGATTATCAGTTGGTAGTGTAATTCATCTCCCGTAGGACCAACTTAAGAACTATGATGACAGTGATGGGTCCCATGGATCTGAAGAAGAGGTCCTGGAAAATGCTGGAGTTTGGAATGTTGAGGAAGCTCACAGGATTCTGCGGATAAGATGAAGAAACTGCAGAAGTTTCTACACGCTCCAGATGAAGCACCTTCATGGAGCAAGTGTCAGAGAAGGAAGTACCTCGGAGAAAGCTCAGTGTTTGAGCAGGGTCAAACATTCAAATCAGCAAATTCCACCTCAGAAACCCATTTATCAGGATTACAAGGTTTGATCAAATAAACTTAATAAGCAGTTGCTTGTCAACTCTGGTAAAATAAGATACCGGCTGGGCCAAAAAGAACGTTACAAAAGTTACACACCGTAACTTGGGGTTGTCATAGGTATGTACAATACGTCAATACAATTTTGCACCAAAAATTGAAATGTCTACCTCCAAAAATGTTCGAGTTATCAACGAAAAACCGGTTTATTTGCCAAACCTATCTCAGCTTCTGGGACTCAAAATTTTAGCTACTCCATGATCATTTTGACCACATATTGCCCGAAATCTCCTGAAAGGTTCATCAAGATTGCTCAAAAAACCTCGGAGATATGGGCCTTTTCTATCGAAAAAGTGTATGTATATAGCACAATTAAAGGCTACATCATGCAAGCTTGCATAGTTTACATGTCCAAATATAGAGATAGCCACTGTGTTCGTTTACATTTCATCTGCAGAGTTTGTTAAAGCTTGCATATAATACACACTTTTTTGCGATACAAACCGGTTTTTTGTTGATAACTAGGACACTTTTTGAGGTGGGCATTTTGAGGTAGACATTTTTGGTACAAAATTGCTTCGTTCATCTTACTACTTATTTTTTTTTTTTTTTATTTACTACTTATAATTCTTCCTCATATATAAATAAATAAATATATATCTGTCTGTCCGGTTTATGATTTCTGTCTGTCTGGTGGCTTATATATAGCCACAGATTTTTCTGACACCACTCAGTACCCAATCAAGCTTGCCGATGATCGGAATGTTCATACCAGAGTACCAGTGACGTTTGACACCACCTGACATATAGAGATATAGACATCACATAGAGGAGTAGACACACCCGATTAAAATATGGCCTCATCACCGATTAAAGATCTACAGTACTGCATTATACTGTATGAATTGCTGAAGCGAAAAAATTGTGAACGGTGGCCGGAGGGCACAGGCCCTGCTGGTACCTATAATATCCCAAAGTTTCATTAAGAAACTCCAAACACAACCAAAGTTACAGTGCATTACTTTTGTAACGTTCTTCTGGGCCGCCCGGTATAATCAAAATTATTCAGTTATTATCGTATTGTGTTGTAATCAGGCTCTTACTTCAGTATCTATCAACAACCCGCCCCACTTTTCTCACCCTAGATCCACCCCTGCCAGCTGCATATTCCCATACAGTACAGTATCCAAAAAATAAAAATAAAATCCTCAGAAATTTTTGCCCATTTTGCAACCCACTTGCTTCACTCGCAAAAATTTTGCCTATTTCGTGGTCCACTCGCTTTGCTTGCGAAATTTTACTTAACTTTGCCAGCGAAGTGAGCAGGCCTCAAACTTTGCTCTTTTTTAATGATCATAATCAAGCAAAAGCAATTATTCTGAAAAAGCACGAATAGTCGATCAAATTCATGTAGACTTTTTGATTTCGAATCCCTACTGTCCTTCTTTCTTAGACCAATTGAGTAACATCACAACATCCTGTTGAAGGCCGAAATTTTCGCATTTAAATCAATTTAAGTTTGTTCTCTTTGAGCCCTTACTCCTTGGGAATGTGCTCCAAACTTTTCTGGTTTGAGTAAACGATCCATTTATTGAGTTAATGCTTCAATGATTAAATTGTGCTAATCTGAACTTTGATCCAATGAGACACAACAATGATGGTTTGAAACATATTATTATGTTTAGCTTTATCATGTAACTAGAATCAAGGAAATTATATTAAGTCATGAGATAATATCAATCAATGTCATAATATAGTAATCAGATATAAAAAGGGTCAATATCATCAGTCATCATAATATAGCTATACAACAATGCCTCTGAAAATGCTGATTTAGAGATCGTGTGCATGCAGGCCCCTTTTTGCACAGTCCACACTTAATATCTTTCTTAGACTGATAATCCTAATTCTATCACTGCAAACTGTTACTTAAGTACAGGAATAATTTGAAATTTCATTTCTTAAATTCATTCCAATACCATTCGGGCAAAACACAGTAATTTTTGGTGTTAAATCAAATTTTCTGTACTAGCTTTCCGCCGAAAATTTCCTCCGTTTTAGGTAAAAATTACAATGAATCATATAACTGATTAATAACAAAGGGGCAAGGGTTTGCCCATTTATTAAATATTATCTGTGAAAAATTTATCAGTTCTCCAATATTGCAGGTAATCTCAAACAAACAAGAATTGCGCTCGTTTTCTCCAACTTCGGCGAGCGCTTAAATTTCCCTCTCCCATTTAAAAACAAGAATTGCGCCTGCCGGAGCATTTCTTGTGCGTTGTTGATTGTTCCCGTATGCAGGCGCTTAATTTCCTGTTCCCGGGGCTGGTATTACTATTAGCTTATTAGAACACGCTGTCATTTGACCATTGTCCGTCTTATTTACAGACATAGTGAGTTGACGATAAAGCATAAAAGTGACCTCACAAATCAAGATACAATCGCGGGCGTTGTACACCTACGGGAATTTATAAGAGCAAGAAATAATTTTCCGTGATGAAACGCTTCTTCTATCAAGTGTGACATCGCAATACTAACATCATTGAATCAATTTTATAAATATTCCTGCGTTATGCGGGCGCTATATACATTTCTATCGCCTACAAGTTTGATATAACGCGCGCGATCCAAATATCTCGTGGGCGATTTCGTTCCACGTGTCAAATGTTTGCGCGCGTTCCGCCATCTCATAGAACTCTTTGAAGATTCGTTGCGCGCCGTTCAGAGTTTCATAACTATGATCACCATTTTGGTTACGCGTTAAATTTTCTTTTGTGTTGCGTTGCAGATATCAAACCATTGCAATGTTCGCCAATATTGTACCCCGCCTTGATATTTTCAAAATTGAGATACACAATATAGGTATTAATTACTGACCAAGATTAAAGATTCAGATATATTATCATTGTTATCAATCATGAACCGAGACAAACTCTCATGTTTTACTTTCCTCTAATCAATTCTTTAGATCATTCATAACTGATGGGACTAATACTGCCCATTGTAAATTGGCCGAATTGCCCGCTACTTAAAGAAGTCCAAATGGCTGTGTGATTGAAATCCAATCTGATTGATTCCGTAAAAATTGATTTTATGATTAAAGAATTGTTAAATTTTTGATAAAGAACATCAGCATGAACAGAGCATTGAACTCAAATACCTACAAGGTAGCCCGGTTAGCTAGCTGCAGCCCATAATGCGAAGGATGCCACAACACCAAGCTACTCTGACGCGAGTGATATTATAAAAGGAGCAGTTGATCGAAAAAGTGACATGCATACGACGACGACCAATTTCAGCACACCACCTATTTCAGATTTAACAGTACGCGTAAAGGTAGTATACACACAACCCCACAAACGCGATTTCTGCTAACCTATTCTCAATGCCTTTTGTAAAACAAAACGCGATTGGGAACAGGAAATAAAGGTTGCACGTGCATTGATGATTCAATTCCATCGTTTTTTCAAAATGTGTTAATTTGTTTTTCCTCCACAAATTGGTTAGAATTTCTCGTTTTTTCAAACATTGGTAAATGTAGCTTGAGCGAAACCATGGTTCTGGTTAGGGCAACTCCGGAGGTTAAGCTTTAGCTAGCCGATCGAATTGTTCGCTAAAATTTAAGTTAAATTTTAGCTAACTTCCGCGTTGCCCTAACCAGAATCATGGTTTCGCGCACAGAGTGCGCGCTACGCCCCTAGTAAGGGTACGGTAAATTCGCGCGCACCACATTATGTTGAACTGCAGCGCCGCGCACAAAAATGGTCGATATGCACATCCATTTTGATCTTGCGGAGTGAATTGCGCACGCAATTAAGGTTGCTACGCGACTCCACCTGATGGTACCATTGTTGACGAAATCTCCTCAAATATGTGGACATCTCCTCAAATTTAGGACATCTCCTCAAAATTTGTGGACATATCTCCCTCAAATTTTCCGGGCCCTTTTCAGAATTAACAGTACGGATAAAGGTAGTATAAACATCGTCCTAATTTTTTTCGACCCGATCCTATCAAAATACACGATCTCTGCTAACCCTCTCATTTGCCTTTTTGTAAAACAAAAACGCAATTGGAGAGGGAAAAAATTGACACTGCCGAATCGGGCAGTGATGAATTGATGATCACATGCGTCATCTGGTCAGCCCAGTGTCCCCACCATAGTTAATTTCTTAATTTGGGTGTTATGAAGAGGTCACATTCCCCTTTAAACAGCTTACTAAAATAGTCCTACTCATTCTCCCACATTCTAAAATCAAAACTAATATTAATGAATGATTCAATTTTTTGTGTTGAGTTTATTTTGACTGTTATGTTTTTGAGATTTTGACTGTTATGTTTTTGACAGATTTATATTGAACGCATTTTACAAACTTCATAAGTACAAAACCAAATAAATGCTTATGATGATTTTCTTTGACCTTTATGTTATTAGTATGACCATCTTTACCAGTAAAATGATTTATTGAATGTTTGTAATTTTATGTTTATGTTTTCCAGTTTGATTAGCAATTTTCCACATGCAGGACTGAGAAAATGATTAATCAATATTTGATCGCCTACTTATCCTTACCAAGCTTCTGCCCTCCAATTATTTCAATAGGGCAATCAGCAAATTGATTGACATTTTTGCTTTGAGTTATGTAATTGTATGGTTACCTACTCCTGTAATTGTAGATTTATATGATTATTACTATTTCGGCACATTGCGAGCCCCACCGTGGGTTTTCAAACAAACAAAAAATCAAAATTTCTCCTGAACCAGGCTTGCTGGTTAGCGGTTTTTTGGATATATAAAATTACAATGAATCATATACAGTAACTGATTAATAGCGAAGGGTATGCCCATTTATTGCATATTATTATCTGTGAATGAAACTATTAAATTTCCAGGTATACTCCTCAAAGCAGCTTTCTCGAGAGCTCTTGATAAAGGCAAAGACAAGACAATGCCTTAGGAATTATTGCAAGAAACGAGGGCTTGATGCTGTCTTGTACAAGAGACAACAGGTATACAGGATTTCAGTATACTAGATGCTTCCGATTTGATTCTTAAGAAATACTTATAGAATATTTCGATTTGATATCACAACTATGAAGACCTGTTAATGAATAATTTTGTCACGAGATTTGGAACATGAATAGGTAGTACTTTATAATTTCATAGACTTGAACCCTTGTTATATAATTTCCTTCATTTCATCCTATTTCCATGTATTTTACTTACTTTGGGGTGGAACGGTAAATTCGGCCGAAGCCCTACAAACCGTGCCGTCAGGAACAACCTCTGCTGGCTGAGCCTAAGGCTCCCTGAGATATACAATATTAATACTACCAATATGAAATGCTGCGACGATCTTCCCGGAGCCTAGATGATCGTCGCCATCCTGCAGCTTGCAATCCCTTATAGAGCGAGTCCAAAAGAGAAGACAGAGACCAAACTATAGGGTGTAGTACCTGAGAGGATTCGCACACTAGGAGTGCTTTGACCTGGAGATATGATCTATTAAGTGGGAACTGGGAATAGGAATCGAAGTCGCTTTAACTGAGACCAGGTGTAAGTGCAAAGAAGATACTGTTGTTATTAATCAGTCCAAACATCTGAGAAACAAATCTTTACTTTCCTAAGCTGTGTTATCTGACTGCCATTAAATGCAAAGGGCCCCGGGATGTTACTAGGAGTTAGGACTGAGTGTTGATGCCTAACCAGAGAGGTTAAGGCAGCTATTTTCTTTCCTGTAGAGAAATGTGTTATGAAATCTAGGACGATTTGACTAAGAAACTATCTGCTAAATAAATACTGTATGTGGGAATCATAACTAAATGTTGGAGTTGCTAAGTGGTGAAAGCTCGATACAAAGCCTCATTACCAGACAAACTTATAGGGTGCTGGGCGACATTTCCTGATAGTGGTAGGAGAATATCTCCCACTACCTCGAGATACTATAGGTCTCTTCCTGGTGAATCTGCATGTCCTGCGTTGCATCTAGATGTCTGAAGTCTGTGCCAACAGCAATCAGCATCCTGCGGCTGCTCCATGTAGCTGATAGCACACTAATTTGCATCATCAACCGCCTGATAGAGTGGTAAATGCTTTTCCCATGTGGGACTTCCTGCGTAACGTTAAATTTTCCTGGGTATTCGGGCTGGCTCATGGCTCATTGCCAATAGCAGTGGATCCTTCGCAGGAAAGCTAGCCTTTCTTTGAGAAAGAAGCTGGTCCAAGAGTATCTTGGTCTGCATCCTGTTGATGTAAGACTGAGGTAGTCTAAGCCTTTTGGAATCTTCCTTACCTGTTTCCTATTTCGTTACAGTCGCCTGACGATAGAAAGCTACTTTGATAATATTATTCTTAGTGGGGTCTGAGTGATTTGTCATGAACAATAGCAATTAACATTTGCCTGATCATGTAAAATAGATCCTGCATGAAGAAGAGATCGTAAAATTAATCAAAACTTCATGAGCGCTGGAAAAATGGAAAACTGGATATAAAGAAAGAATACTCCTCTCAGAGCAGAAGATGGGTGATCCTAGTGTAGAATGATCCACTGATGTCCTCTTCACACTATCACAGGAAAATCAAGAGCGGGATCAGATCCATAGGAGATGGTGATGTCTCACACCACGAAGGTGACGAGGAGGTTGGGGGGTGAAGGCAGCTTTGAGCTACCGAAGCGGGTTGCAGGATTATGAGTCCTGGTCCTCCTGGAGAATTAGCAGGGAAGAAGTGAAGTGAAGAAGTTCCAGATGGTAGGATAGGGTAGCAACGAAAGGAGATACTCTGTAGCGAAAGGATTCGGGGTGTTGCAGAAGCTGGTTGAGATTCAAGATTCACTGCTTCTGGTGTGGAGGATTCAAGAGAACTTGATTGGATGTCTCAGGAAAGTTGTAAAGCCCGAACTGGTTTGACTGGTTATTATTCCTGGTTTTTTGGAGTAGCTATTTGCTAAAGCCACCATGAGCACTTGTTGTAGTTACAGCCTGGTGCGTATATCTCACTGGCTGCCTGCTGTAGGAACTTTGTCTGGAACTCACCTTGTCAGTAAATCCTACTACATTCAGCCTGTATCGTGTCGCAAGCTGCTAAGTAAGGGGTTACAAGCTGGGTAAAAACTGATGTAAGAAAAACTTGTGCTATAATCTGCCTAAGTTCAGGAATACTGCAATGAGTCAAGTCTGAAGTTGAATCACGAAGAGTTTAAGTGATCAAACAACAATAGAATACTAGCAGCATACTACACCAGCAAAGCCATAGTAGATGACTATGAAAGTAGCTCTGTGTCTCCCTTATTGTCAGCGCTGAGAGTCCTTCCCATTGACTGTTGCAACAATGAGAGCACCTGATAGGGTTATGAGGGGGGGGGGGGGGGAATTAGAGCCTGAGCTCAGCCTGGTAAGTTTTTGTCTGGATTCAGGATCTCCAGTCCATCGTGGGTCTGGGTTGTGACTGAGATTCGCCGAGTTCTTTCGAGTCGGGAGCTGCTAGTGCCTGTTAATCCAACAGCCTGTATCCACTACGTCGGCCACTGTCGACCACATCCTCATTGGACCTAAGTGAAGTAGGGTTGGGGGGGGGGTTTGAGCTTGAGCTCAGCCTGGTGTTTTTCCTGAGGTTCCATCCCAGTGCAGACACTGGATGGAGAGGTTGAAGGGTCTTGAGGAGGTGCAGCTACAAGTGGTAGATGGTCCAGTCTCAAGGAGTCTTGCGCCCTTCGTTTAAAAACAGAGTTGTTATCACACGTTGAGGTGTGCTCCGCCAGAGGGCTTGAGGAAGATTGCCTGGAGCTGAGGTTAGCTATCCTGAGTTTCCTGGGTTGGTTGGAGTGGCTAATCTCCCCTGTAGCGAAGGGACTCCAAGCAAAACAAGTCGTCTCTCCGCACCCTCCGTTGGAGCCACCCGGCCTACACCACGTGGAGGTTCGGAAGGGGTTTCGTAGGCCTTTCGATGTATTATAGAAGTTATGAATATTATATGGATTGTAAGGGTATCATCTTATCAGGCGAGGAAGCAGCAGCAAGCACTATCAATGTATAACAAGGCTGATCCTAGGGCTGCCGGTCAGGAGCTAAACAAGCTGAATAACATGCTGCACCTATCTTCCTCGTCAGCACAGTTCATGCAGGTAAAAGAGTTCCAGCGTAAGTTGCAATTATTGAGAAATATGAGCAAATTTAACCCACTTCCGAAGTTTTATAAAGAAAAGTATGCATTTCAAAAATTCTTGAAAATCAAAGTCATGAAAGTGAATGCTGAACCCCACGTAACTGTTTTCATGAGTATTAGACCTGTGATTTTAGCAAACAATTCCTCCCGCAGCTTCACCGCGAGGAGGAGTTGTTGACGACTAAGAAAGAGATCTCGGAGCACAAGGCAACCCTCGCTAAGACATCTGCTGAGCACGGTGTGGTGTTGGGCCGGTGTAGGAACTGTGACGAGGTTTCCCTGCCCCTCACTCTCTTCTGCAGGGCTCACATCGCACAGGAGCCCAGACAACTCATGTACAGGTGGGTTACTGCGTGCCCAGACAACTCATGTACAGGTGGGTTACTGCGTGCCCAGACAACTCATGTACAGGTGGGTTACTGCGTGCTCATCTTACTGCGTGCCCAGACAACTCATGTACAGGTGGGTTACTGCATGTACCTATAGTGTACAGTGTACACTATGCAGTGTACAGTGTACAGTGTATTGTACAGTGTACAGTGTAGTGTACAGTGTACAGTGTAGTGTACACAGTACAGTGTAGTGTACAGTGTACACTACACTGTACAGTGTACAGTGTACAGTGTACAGTGTACAGTGCACAGTGTACAGTGTACAGTGCAGTGTACAGTGTACAGTGCGCAGTGTACAGTGTACAGTGTACAGTGTACAGTGTACAGTGTACAGTGTACAGTGTACAGTGTACAGTGTACAGTGCACAGTGTACAGTGTACAGTGTACAGTGTAGTGTACAGTGTACAGTGTACAGTGTACAGTGTACAGTGTGTACAGTGTACAGTGTAGTGTACAGTGTACAGTGTACAGTGTAAGAGTGTACAGTGTACAGTGTACAGTGTACAGTGTAGTGTACAGTGTACAGTGTACAGTGTACAGTGTACAGTGTACAGTGCACAGTGTACAGTGTACAGTGTACAGTGTAGTGTACAGTGTACAGTGTAGTGTACAGTGTACAGTGTACAGTGTACAGTGTACAGTGTACAGTGTACAGTTTACAGTGTACAGTGTACAGTGTAGTGTACAGTGTAGTGTACAGTGTAGTGTACAGTGTACAGTGTAGTGTACAGTGTACAGTGTACAGTGTACAGTGTTGTGTACAGTGTGCAGTGTACAGTGTACAGTGTACAGTGTACAGTGTAGTGTACAGTGTACAGTGTACAGTGTACAGTGTACAGTGTACAGTGTACAGTGTACAGTGTACAGTGTACAGTGTAGTGTACACAGTGTACAGTGTACAGTGTACAGTGTACAATGTACAGTGTACAGTGTAGTACAGTGTACAGTGTACAGTGTACAGTGTACAGTGTACAGTGTACAGTGTACAGTGTACAGTGTACAGTGTAGTGTACAGTGTACAGTGTACAGTGTACAGTGTAGTGTACAGTGTACAGTGTAGTGTACAGTGTACAGTGTAGTGTACAGTGTACAGTGTGTACAGTGTACAGTGTATAACAGTGTACAGTGTGTACAGTGTGTACAGTGTACAGTGTGTACAGTGTACAGTGTGTACAGTGTACAGTGTACAGTGTACAGTGTACAGTGTATAGTGTGTACAGTGTACAGTGTACAGTGTGTACAGTGTACAGTGTGTACAGTGTACAGTGTAGTGTACAGTGTACAGTGTAGTGTACAGTGTACAGTGTACAGTGTAGTGTACAGTGTACAGTGTAGTGTACAGTGTACAGTGTACAGTGTGCAGTGTACAGTGTACAGTGTAGTGTACAGTGTACAGTGTACAGTGTAGTGTACAGTGTAGTGTACAGTGTACAGTGTACAGTGTAGTGTACAGTGTACAGTGTAGTGTACAGTGTACAGTGTACAGTGTACAGTGTAGTGTACAGTGTACAGTGTACAGTGTAGTGTACAGTGTAGTGCACAGTGTACAGTGTAGTGTACAGTGTACAGTGTAGTGCACAGTGTACAGTGTAGTGTACAGTGTACAGTGTACAGTGTACAGTTTACAGTGTACAGTGTACAGTGTACAGTGTAGTGTACACTTTACACTGTACAGTGTACCTATAGTGTGTACTCCCTCCTCAGGTATTGTTTGCACGAGGGCTGTAAGAGAGTGGTTCTATTCAGTAACTCGGGGCGGTGTTTCTACCACCCAGAAATCCTTGACTTGCTAGCAGAGCACACTCCTAAAGCAGAAAGACAGGCTCCCGTGGAAGAGAACAACCTTTTAGCTTTTCCTTCTAGGTGGAAAGACTGTTCAAATTGGTTTCATCATGCAAAATTAAAGTAAGCAGTAAACACTAATAACAACGCCTGTACCTTGGCCTTTCTGTATCAGAATGATATTAAGTATAAATATATTATACGTACCTATAACTCTATTAATAACTACTGTGTCGTGCTTTGACTCAATACCTCAATGAATCAATAGAATTTAAAGGAGATCCTTTGGCAGAAGTGAAAGTAGAGCCGGTGACACAAGACAAGGGAACGTGTACTACCAGCAACCCACCGCTAGTGAAGGTGAATGGGGATGATACCATTGTGAAGAAGGAGGTGGAGGAAACAACATCCAAGTGATAGCAACAGTCCAACATGTCATCAGTTTCAGTGTGTCACGATGTCATCATTGTGTTTATGACGCCATGTGATGAGATTATTACAACAAAAGGCGTGTTGTGGTGCTGACCATGGAGTACTTTAACTCAATACTCATTTAAATTACTGTAACTTACTGTATGAGGAAGACTCAATAATCTGTTAGCTGTTTGAAATTAGTTGATCAAATAATGGTGGTTGATATAATATACGTATGCAATATAAAAATAAATTGACATCAGAAAATAGAAATGGATAACAAACGATAATTAGGTATAGCAGAAATGCATACATTATAATAATACTTACCACAGACAAAACCGCAAGCGGCTGTCATAGCAACCCCCTCACAGAGTCACAGGGGCGCCGTTTTTTAATTGTAAGAGGTTATTATGATCTAAACAAACGTTATTAAGCGTCAAACATAGAAATAATTGGTTTTAATCCTTGAAATAGTGATTTCCCTAATTTCTACAAAACGTCCGCGTGAACTCACGTGCACTTCATTTCCATCGGCCATTTCTTGTTCTATTCAAGTACCAAGTAAGTTAAAATGTTTTTTCAGTCACTATAGTATAGCACAACAGCCCTGCACTTTTGGAACTGGGCCTGAAATTGGACTTAGCCAAATTTTCGACTTTTTCGCGCGGCTCAAATTTACGTTTTTGAGGGGCCACCACACCCTTCCCTTAAATCTGGACGACTTGAAACTTTTTACCCTTGATATTTGACTGAGAAAGAACATTAATACGTCTGGAAAAGATGGAGCAATGTTCGTGAGCTGAGATATAGATGCTCAAAGTCACCATATTTTTGCGTAGAAAGGATCCTCGATTTTTGGAGGCCCCCCACGACCTCATTTTTTCACCAATCACCATGAAACTTCTTTTGTGGCTAAATCTCGAGGTCTAGATGCTACATAAGTCGGGAATTCAAGATGCGGTTGTAAACTTTGCAGATACAGTGCTTCAAAGTGGTCCAAAATTACGTTTTTCGCTAAAAATCGTGATTTCATCGATTTTGATGACGTCATAACAGCAAAAAAATCGATCCGCGAAACTTCCTACATAGCCTAAGCCACAATTTCATCTTAGCTGAAAAAAACGCGTCCTCGATCATGTCTGTATCTTTTATGCTTTTTGAGTTTACCCCGTCACAAATTGGGTCCTAAAATTATCACGTCTCTGCGTACGTACGTATATATATAATTCGTCCTGTGACATCGATACATTACTATATAGTCCTGGCAAGGTTACGTTCGAGATATCTCGAGATTTCGGTATACGCATTCACTCGAGAGGGGTCAACTCCTACATAAAATTTGACGAGGAATCGTTTAAGATAGGTTTCGAAGCTCTCAGATGCTTCCTTCACTATTATCAAACGCAAGTTTTTTTGTTTTTTTTCTTTTTTCTTTTACTGTGAGGGGGTTGCCGTCCTTGCCAGGACGGAAAAATAAAGTATTTGGAAAAAATAAACTACCAATAAAAAGATTTCAATGTTGTGAAATTTGAAATAACACTGCAAACAAATTTGCATTCTCAGTTATTGTTATTGTTTAGTATGCAAATTGTTTCATTCTTGTTTAAATTCTCTCTGCATAATATGTTTTACGTCACTATGACGTCATGCCTTCTAGCTACTTCACCTTACTTCTCCATTCTCTCCTTATTTCTCCTTTACTTCTCCTTACTTCTCCTTTACTTCTCCTTACTTCTCCTTTACTTCTCCTTTACTTCTCCTTTACTTCTCCTTTACTTCTCCTTAGTTCTCCTTAGTTCTCCTTTACTTCTCCTTTACTTCTCCTTCACTTCTCCTTTACTTCTCCTTTACTTCTCCTTTACTTCTTCTTTACTTCTCCTTCACTTCTCCTTCACTTCTCCTTTACTTCTTCTTCACTTCTCCTTTACTTCTCCTTTACTTCTCCTTAGTTCTCCTTTACTTCTTCTTTACTTCTCCCTTTCTTTTCCTTTACTTCTCCTTTACTTCTCCTTCACTTCTCCTTTACTTCTCCTTTACTTCCTTCACTTTCCTTTACTTCTCCTTTAGTTCTCCATACTTCTCCTTTACTTCCTTTACTTCTCCTTTACTTCTCCTTACTTCTCCTTTACTTCTCCTTACTTCTCCTTTACTTCTCCTTACTTCTCCTTTACTTCTCCTTTACTTCTCCTTTACTTCTTCTTTACTTCTCCCTTTCTTTTCCTTTACTTCTCCTTTACTTCTCCTTTACTTCTCCTTTACTTCTCCTTTACTTCTCCTTCACTTCTCCTTTACTTCTCCTTAGTTCTCCTTTCTCCATACTTCTCCTTTACTTCTCCTTTACTTCTCCTTTACTTCTCCTTACTACTCCTTTACTTCTCCTTAGTTCTCCTTTACTTCTCCTTACTTCTCCTTTACTTCTCCTTTACTTCTCCTTTACTTCTCCTTTACTTCTCCTTTACTTCTCCTTTACTTCTCCTTTACTTCTCCTTCACTTCTTCTTTACTTCTCCTTTACTTCTCCTTTACTTCTCCTTAGTTCTCCTTTACTTCTCCTTTACTTCTCCTTTTCTTTTCCTTTACTTCTCCATACTTCTCCTTTACTTCTCCTTTACTTCTCCTTTACTTCTCCTTATTTCTCCTTATCTTCTCCTTTACTTCTCCTTACTTCTCCTTTACTTCTCCTTACTTCTCCTTCATTCTCCTTCATTCTCCTTACTTCTCCTTCACTTCTCCTTTACTTCTCCTTTACTTCTCCTTCCTTCTCCTTTACTTCTCCTTACTTCTCCTTTACTTCTCCTTAGTTCTCCTTCACTTCTCCTTTACTTCTCCTTTACTTCTCCTTTACTTCTCCTTTACTTCTCCTTATTTCTCCTTTACTTCTCCTTTACTTCTCCTTACTTCTCCTTTACTTCTCCTTACTTCTCCTTTACTTCTCCTTACTTCTCCTTTACTTCTCCTTAGTTCTCCTTCACTTCTCCTTTACTTCTCCTTTACTTCTCTTTACTTCTCCTTTACTTCTCCTTACTTCTCCTTTACGTTTCCTTCACTTCTCCTTACTTCTAATAGGAAGTAATTGAATACTTTGTGCAGTAGGATGAGCTGTCACTTACTGAGCTGTAGGAAGTAATTGACTAACTTTGTAGGATGAGTTGTACAACAGTCCGGGACTGCTTTGAAAAGCTGCAGGAAGTGATTGCGCACTACAAGAACAACCCAACCCCCCACGAGTACACCAAGAGATGCATAAAACAGGACATCGCCTTCGTAAGTTATCAAAATCTTTATGTTTTTATAATCTTTCCTTTTTCTTAAATCTATAACCTTATAACTTTATAATTATATCTGTAAAACTGTAAAACATCATTCCTTAGGAGGTGTATTTATTTGGCATAAAATTTCGGTGTTTCAAATTTTGGTAGGTTGAAAAATATGGGGATTTTTCAAGTCATCACTCTTGTTAGCATATGATAATGACGTCATTTCGAAATTTCATGGTGGGTGAAAAAATGGCGATTTTTCTGAAAAATCCCTAAATTACAACCTTTTTAAATAAACCTCCTAAGGTAGATATTTATATGGAAATCACATCTATGATTGGTAAAATCTCCCGTTGAATAAGCTTTAGTCGGTATCTTACAACCTTTTTTAGGTGAGCCAGTTGTTTAACAAACTACAGATGAAGGTTGAAGAAGTCCGCATGAACAAACAGTTCCAGACCTACATTGAGAAACTCAAACCGTTACTCAAAGCTGGTAGGTCTCGCAACTCCGCCATTTTACCTTAATATATCTCACAGTTCTGAGATGAATCTATTCTGAAATTTCTACACCACCACGTAAGTGATGCTGATTTAACGGTGTATAATAATATATTCAACACTATGTAAGTATATAAAACTTACTACAGGGTGCCGCGTGACCCGGGAATTTATAAAGATTCTCATTTTTGCGAAACCTATGATAATACCCAGTTCTTCTTGACGGATTATATTCACTAGGTATGTACCCGTCTTACGGACGGTAACTTATGGAAGGCGCATTAGCTATCCTCCGGGCCTCAGGTCCAATTAACTGTGATGTGACCGTGCGAGTCTGCTGAAAGATGATTGTGCGGGAGGGAAAAATTCGAAACTTTAATTTTTGCGAAAAAAGGACGTGACTTTCCACGCCCCTTCAGGGTAGCCCAATAATGCGGACAAAATTTTCAAAACCTTAACTTATCATAAGCAACTCGATGGCGAAGGGGTTTTTAAAAATATTCGAATTTATAATTTTTGCGAAAAACAAGGTTGTTAAATACGTATTTTTAAAAAATGCGGCAAAAAATACAATACGTATTTTTTGGCAGAAACTGCCGTACTTTTTTCTCCTTCAATTTTTAAATTTTGCTGAAATTTCGAATAAGCTCTATTGTTACGCATAGGTCGCGCGCGCACTCTAAATGTTGACGATACCATCGTTTTATTGTATTTGGTAGCGCATGCGCGCGTACTTTTTCACGTATTTAACAACCCCTATTCAGACTCCGTGATGAGATTTATAAGCCACGTATTGTGAGAAAAATACGCGTATTTTTCTCCAGAGGCCAATACGTCGTACTTTTTGGCGTTTTTTTCACGTATTTAACATCCTGGCCCCTGGGCGAAAAAAGGGCGTGGCCACTCAGGGAGACCCAACATTGAGGACAAAATTCTCAAAATTTTTATCTATCATGAGCAACTCGAAGGCGGGGGAATTTTGAAAAAATTCGAAAGTTAAATTTTTGCGAAAAAAGGGCGTGGCCCCCTGCTCCCCTCAGGGTGGCCGCAAAAAAATTCTGTATTTTTCTGAGTTATTATAATTTTCTTGCAACACGACTAAGAAATAATTTTGTTGCTTGAAAACGAATCATATATTAACAGCACGCATTATACATTATAAGTCACAATGCATTACAAGACTTCATAGTAATCTTACTACTTTACTATGAAGTCTTGTAATGCATTACTACCAACGACATACGACCAACGACCAAATTTGGTCGTCAGATTTAACAGTACGCGTAAAGGTAGTATACACACAACCTCCACAAAACACGATCTCTGCTAACCTTTTCTCATGATGCCTTTTTGTAAAATAAAAACGCGATTGGGAACAGGAAAAAATTTTGAGAATTGCGAAACCAAAATCACTTGAAATAATTATAAATAATATCTTGATTTGGTTTAGATCCGTTCAATGCTTTTAGATAATTAAGAAAGTAAGAACGGCCTATGGGTTTTTAGGGTCTTTTAAGGAATTGTATTTTATATGTTAAGTGTGATGTTAATATGTAATATATTATAGATTTATAATTAATTCTTGACAATTCCCTCAGAGCAGGTGCAGCGCAACATATTCGAGAACAAGATGCGGCTCCACAAGGCGTCACACTGCGAGACGGTGGAGGCTCAGAAACTATCAATACAACACATCTGCTATGAGCTCGGTAACCTGCCCCCTGTATTTTGCTGTATCGTTCAACTTGAGTTGTACTTTTGATAGGAAGAGGTACGAAGGGAGAATCCAAAGTATAGGTAAATCATAAAACTAATAGGAAAGCCATGGTACTACAAAATGTCATTGGGTTGATATACGCTTAGAGCATGGGGTAACTCGGTAATCTGCCGATGCACACCTGGGGCACAACCTGGGCACACCTGGGGCACACCTGGGGCACATCTCGGGCACATTTCGGGCACACCTCGGGCACACTTCGGGCACAAGACACACCTGGGGCACATTTGAGCACAACCACCTGGGGCACGCCTCGGGCACCCTGGGGCACACTTGGGGCACATCTCGGACACAATTAAAGCACAAACCATATCTGGGGCACAACCAGCTGAGGGCACATTTCGGGCACATCTCGGGCACACCGAGATATACACTAGTTTAACGACGCATAGTGGTATTATTGAACTTATTGCACGAGGCGAAGCCGAGTGCCAATAAGTGTACTAATCACACGAGGCGAAGCCGAGTGTTGATTAGTACACTAATGTGCACGAGGCGTCAGCCGAGTGCATATTAGTGCAATAATATCACTTCTGGGGAAGTTATATAATTAGCGTATAAAATCACGAGAGTGCAATACGCCCTGATATTGCACTGTGGTTATCTGCACTCTAGTGGTATTATAGAAATTATTGCACGAGGCGTAGACGAGTGCAATAATTTGTATTAGCCAATTTTGAGGGTACTTGTAGGCGTGCAATAATAAGTAATATTGCACTCCTCACATTGGCTAATACACTAAGAGCATGGCAAATGGTCATGACGCTAATAAAATTATTGCACTCGGCTTCGCCTCGTGCAATAATTTGGTATTGTCGCACTCGGCCTGCTCCTCGTGCGACAATACAAATTATTGCACTCGGCTACGCCTCGTGCAATAATTTCTATTAGCGCATTCCCAGCCATGCTCTAAGCGTATATTGTCGCACGAGGAGCAGGCCGAGTGCGATATGACAGGGTCTGTTCTCGACAGTTTAGCTATCAAAACACTGTTCAGCAGCGGTTTATCCTCACCGATGTATGTAGCGAACACTGGACACTCACATTCGCTTGCCTGGCCACAGTCCAACAACTCCGACTCACAGGACTCCTCCTTGACACTGTGTGGCAGTGGAAAACGGGAACATACATCTGCGTTGGCATGCTTACTGGTCGGTCTGTAAGTTGTACTTGTGAAATCTCTTCCGACCCCAGATAATAGCTAGAGCTTCCCTGTCTAACTGCGAATATCGTCTTTCAGTCTCTGTTAGGGTTCTACTGATGAACTCTATGGGCCTTTCTTCACCGTCAGGACACACGTGAAACAGAACTCCTCCCAACCCAATAGAACTTGCGTCGCAGTCAATGTTCAACGGCCAATCAGGGTTGTAGAATGTCAAGATCTGATCAGATGTCAGCATCCTTTTCATTAAACGCATGTTTCTCCTTCTTACCAAACACCCACTCAACCTGAGCCGAACGGAGATGGTTGAGTGGTGCAATGACCGTAGCAAGATTGGGCAAATATCTTGCGTGGTACTGTACTGCACCGAGAAATGTGATCAGCTTTTCTCGGTTATCTGGATGGCCTACCGACAAGTGCGCACATAAGAATCTATTTCCCACGGTCAAACAGGGTGGCCTGTCAATGATTTGAGCTGAGTGAGCACTTCAGATGCTGAAAACGACAACTGTGCACATTGCAGCACAGCCAAGTCAGAATCTAATCCAAAATCAAATAAGCGACAAGTGCGCCCAATGTTTCTAGTACAGACTGTGAGTGATCTTGAAGCGTCTCTTGGCGCTGCCCCACTATGCGCGCAGTTTTCCGGCAGCCGATGACCCGGTGGTCATCTTGTTGACAGCTGTGAGTCGCTACACCGACATGCGATCATGTGCTCTGATTAGGTGGAATCGCACGGTTTGATCCACTTTGACAAAGCATAGAGCATTATCTGCATACCGAGAAACAAATTACCTTTACCGAGGAACAGTAAGGTCAGATTTAGCTATATCGTCCGCAGTTCGGACTTTTCAGCTAATGAACTTAATAGCTAGAGCTAGGCCTTTATAGCGAAACCTACAGAAAAATTTAGCTATATAGTCCTAAAACAACTTGGTACATACAAATGCGCGTGCAAGAATTTTAGAACAAATGGCACGTGCCAATACATGCTCTCGGTGGTCGCGCGCAGCATGCATATCGGAACAATATTTATACTCTTACTATGACTGCGTGCTGTATTATGATGCTAAGGTTACATTAAGCACCTCGGGGGATGGAAATTAAGCACCCGCCTACGGGAACAACAGACAAACAACAATTCTGTCGGCAGGCACAATTCTTGTTGATATAACAATCCTTGAAAACTGGAAAACAGTAAAACTGTAAGTTTTATTAATGCTTGATTGCTGCTATTAATAAAGTATTAACTTTACCAAGTTGTAAGTTGAACGTATCAAACCACAGGATTGAAATGTGTGGAGGGAAATGATTGTAAGTTGAACGTATCAAACCACAGGATTGAAATGTGTGGAGGGAAATGATATGAAGTTGTAAGTTGAGCGTATCAAACCACAGGATTGAAATGTGTGGAGGGAAATGATATGAAGTTGTAAGTTGAACGTATCAAACCACAGGATTGAAATGTGTGGAGGGAAATGATTGTAAGTTGAACGTATCAAACCACAGGATTGAAATGTGTGGAGGGAAATGATATGAAGTTGTAAGTTGAGCGTATCAAACCACAGGATTGAAATGTGTGGAGGGAAATGATATGAAGTTGTAAGTTGAGCGTATCAAACCACAGGATTGAAATGTGTGGAGGGAAATGATATGAAGTTGTAAGTTGAACGTATCAAACCACAGGATTGAAATGTGTGGAGGGAAATGATTGTAAGTTGTAAGTTGAGCGTATCAAACCACAGGATTGAAATGTGTGGAGGGAAATGATATGAAGTTGTAAGTTGAACGTATCAAACCACAGGATTGAAATGTGTGGAGGGAAATGATATGAAGTTGTAAGTTGAACGTATCAAACCACAGGATTGAAATGTGTGGAGGGAAATGATATGTTGTAAGTTGAACGTATCAAACCACAGGATTGAAATGTGTGGAGGGAAATGATATGTTGTAAGTTTATCGTATCAAACCACAGGATTGAAATGTGTGGAGGGAAATGATATGTTGTAAGTTTACCGTATCAAACCACAGGATTGAAATGTGTGGAGGGAAATGATATGTTGTAAGTTTACCGTATCAAACCACAGGATTGAAGTGTGTGGAGGGAAATGATATGTTGTAAGTTTACCGTATCAAACCACAGGATTGAAATGTGTGGAGGGAAATGATATGAAGAGCTACATAAGTTTTGATGCTAATGAGTTCTATCTGGAAATCACTTTCACACAACCCACAGATCACACGGAAAAGGTAATTAGTTTAAAGAAGCTTCATTAATTGGAAATTGTTACAACAGCGTAGTCTGTTGAAACACCTCCATGCACCTTTATTTTATTTAATGATACTTAGATGTGACTGATTCTTGTTCTAATTTCTCAGCTTTGGTACAGAAAAATAGAAAAAACAACTTAGAAAGTCAAAAGCAATGAGTACGGGGATGGTATCGTATCTAATATAAACTCACAATTAATGACTTTTTTTGACAGCGTGGTAAAGTAGAAGTCATCTTAGCTAACGAAGGAACCCCAGAGGACCAACCGCAGATAGCTGAAGTGATAGCTAAAAGAGATTTCCTTGCGTTTAAAGAGCACCTACTCGGGTTTATCAGCATCTTCAACATCCCCCTTGAGCCGCGAGTGAGACCGGTTCTCTTCGCCGCCCTCAGGTAACCAATAACCAACTAACTTGGTAACTTGGTAGGGTTTATCCGTTGAGTTGGAAGGGTCATCAGAGTTCCGACCACCGCGCTGGCGAATAGTCTACCAGAGAGTTGGACCAGCTCGTCCGGTATCAAGGAAAGAAATTTCGACAAGCTAGATTTAAACGTGTCAAAAGTTTCTGCAGCTTTCACATGGCTAGGTACCTGATTTCATAACTTAGGTCCTTGTACCGCAAATGAACTGTCATAGAGTGTTCGATTTCTCGAGGAGCTTGACTTTGCTAGTGGTGGGATGACAGCTACCATACCGTTTCTCGATGTCATCTTGAATGAAGTGTCACAGGAATTCGGGACTACATTGTGGAGAATCTTCAAGATAGTTTGCCCAGATAGCTTGAAACCATGGTACCTATGTGTTTCGACCAGCTTAGATCACTTGATACCATAACTCCAAGTTCTTTGACTTGATCAACCGGGTAAAGTACTTCTTCTCCAGAGACTCTGTATTGCAATGTTTCAGCGAAGAAAGTAAGTTCAAGGTTCAAACTATTATGTAGGTGGTTTAGGAGTTCAAACTTCTGCTCATGTAGCTTCAAGAATCCTAAACAGGTCCTCCTGAAGTAGGAGACAATCTTCAAAACAGTCAATCTGTTTGGAGACCCGAGTGTCGTCAGCGAAGAAGCTCAACTTGGATGAGTCCACAACAAGCTCAAGGTCGTAAATGAACAATATAAAGAGAAGTGGCCCTAGCACACTTCCCTGAGGAACACCACTCAACACCCTCGCAATATAGGAGTGAACACCGTTCAACACAACAACTTGCTCACGGTCCGTGAGGAAAGGAGGAAGGACTCTATCCATTTTACGACGTTACCGTGGAATCCATACCTCTTAAGCTTCAGGATAGTTCCAAGTCAACTTTGTCGAACGCTTTTGCGTAATCAAGGTAAATAGAGTCCGTGTCTTTACCACGAGTAAAGCCTTCTATGATGTCATCGAAGTGATCCAGCATTTGAGTCAAACCAGGTAGTTACCAGTAACCAGTAACCAGGTAACCAGTAACCAGTAACCAGTAACCAGGTAACCAGAAACCAGGTAGCCAGTAACCAGGTAACCAGATAACCAGTAACCAGGTAACCAGTAACCAGTAACCAGGTAACCAGGTAACCAGTAACCAGGTAACCAGTAACCAGTAACCAGGTAACCAGGTAACCAGTAACCAGTAGCTAGGTGACCAGTAACCAGGTAACCAGTAACCAGTAACCAGGTAACCAGCCTCCAGTAACCGGTAACCAGGTAACCAGTAACCAGGTAACCAGGTAACCAGTAACCAGGTAACCAGTAACCAGGTAACCAGTAACCAGGTAACCAGTAACCAGTAACCAGGTAACCAGTAACCAGGTAACCAGTAACCAGGTAACCAGTAACCAGGTAACCAGTAACCAGGTAACCAGGTAACCAGTAACCAGGTAACCAGTAACCAGGTAACCAGTAACCAGTAACCAGTAACCAGAAACCAGGTAGCCAGTAACCAGGTAACCAGTAACCAGGTAACCAGTAACCAGTAACCAGTTAACCAGTAACCTGGTAACCAGTAACCAGGTAACTAGGTAACCAGTAACCAGTGACCAGTAACCAGGTAACCAGTGACCAGATAACCAGTGATTACCCTATTGTATATAGGGATATACCTTTATTCATATCCCACAGGTAACCAGTGGTTCCCTTTAGCGGAGATGGGGATATATGATATTTATTCCCTCAATGAGTGGCAATATTTTACGACGTTACCGTGGAATCCATACCTCTTAAGCTTCAGGATAGTTCCAAGTCAACTTTGTCGAACGCTTTTGCGTAATCAAGGTAAATAGAGTCCGTGTCTTTACCACGAGTAAAGCCTTCTATGATGTCATCGAAGTGATCCAGCATTTGAGTCAAACCAGGTAGTTACCAGTAACCAGTAACCAGGTAACCAGTAACCAGTAACCAGTAACCAGGTAACCAGAAACCAGGTAGCCAGTAACCAGGTAACCAGATAACCAGTAACCAGGTAACCAGTAACCAGGTAACCAGGTAACCAGTAACCAGGTAACCAGTAACCAGTAACCAGGTAACCAGGTAACCAGTAACCAGTAGCTAGGTGACCAGTAACCAGGTAACCAGTAACCAGTAACCAGGTAACCAGCCTCCAGTAACCGGTAACCAGGTAACCAGTAACCAGGTAACCAGGTAACCAGTAACCAGGGCCAGTAACCAGGTAACCAGTAACCAGGTAAACCAGGTAACCAGTAACCAGTAACCAGGGTAACCAGGGCAACCAGTAACCAGTGACCAGTAACCAGGTAACCAGTGACCAGATAACCAGTGATTACCCTATTGTATATAGGGATATACCTTTATTCATATCCCACAGGTAACCAGTGGTTCCCTTTAGCGGAGATGGGGATATATGATATTTATTCCCTCAATGAGTGGCAATATGGGTCAGTGGTGTAGTGGCATCGATTTGAGCACAGGATTGAAAGATCCTGGGTTCGAATCCGGGCCAGCGCCACTGAGCTAAGGGCGAGAGATTTATATCGAGCCTATGCAGCCCGACGGTTCACTCAGCCGAGCGTACAGGAAACTGTGCGGGAGGGTTAACTGAGGAGCTGCCCATTGCAGCGAAGTCTCGGGCGAAGAAAGTATGGATTACACTTCCTTAACCGTCACTGGCTTGATTACTTGAATCCTTCGATTCCTGTCATCGGCTGTTACAGCTGTTGGAATAGAAGTAAAACCTTCAAAATAAAAAGATACTGAGAAAATTAAAAAATAATTTTGATATCCCTCCGATTTAAAGTAGATAGATATTTCATCTGCAGAGTTTGCTAAAAACTTGCATATAATACACTTTTTGCGATACAAACCGGTTTTCATTGATAACTCGGACACTTTTTTGAGGTAGGCATTTTGAGGTAGACATTTTTGGTACAAAATTGCTTCGTACATCTTACTACTTATAATTCTTCCTCATATATAAATAAATAAATATATATCTGTCTGTCCGGTTTATGATTTCTGTCTGTTTAGTGGCTTATATATAGCCACAGATTTTTCTGACACCACCCAAGCATGCCGATGATCAGAATGTTCATACCAGAGTACCAGTGACGTTTGACACCACCTGACATGTAGAGATATAGACATCACATAGAGGAGTAGACACACCCGATTAAAATATGGCCTCATCACCGAGTAAAGAACCACAGTACTGCATTATACTGTACGAATTGCTGAAGCGAAAAAATTGTGAACGGTGGCCGGAGGTCACGGGCCCTGCTGGTACCTATAATATCCAAAAGTTTCATTAAGAAACTCCAAACACAACCAAAGTTACAGTGCATTACTTTTGTAACGTTCTTTTGGCCCGGTATAATCAAAATTATTCAGTTATTATCTTATTGTGTTGTAATTGGGCTCTTACTTCAGTATGTATCAACAACCCGCCCCACTTTTCTCACCCTAGATCCACCCCTGCCAGCTGCCTATTCCCATACAGTATTCAGTATCCAAAAATAAAAATTAAATCCCCATTGTGCAGCCCACTTGCTTCACTCGCAAAAATTTTGCCTATTTCGTGGTCCACTCGCTTTTGCTTTATGAAATTTTACTTAACTTTGCCAGCGAAGTGAGCAGGCCTCAAACTTGGCTCTTTTTAATGATCATAATCAAGCAAAAGCAATTATTCTGAAAAAGCACGAATAGTCGATCAAATTCATGTAGACTTCTTGATTTCGAATCCCTACTGTCCTTCTTTCTTAGACCAATTGAGTAACATCACAACATCCTGTTGAAGGCCGAAATTTTCAAGGTTTTTCGCATCTAAATCAATTTAAGTTTGTTCTCTTTGAGTCCTTACTCCTTGGGAATGTGCTCAAATGATTTCTGTGAGGGATGATGCCTGTTATGTGCTTATCTGAATTTTGATCCAATGAGACACAACAATGATGATTTGAAACATATGTTTACTTGTTTAGTTTTAAAATCATGTAACTAGAATCAAGGACATTATATTGATAGGTCATGAGATAGTATCAATCAATGTCATTATAGTAATTAGTAATCAGATATAAAAAGGGTCAATATTATCAATCATCATAATATAAATATAAAACAATCTCCCCTGGAAAATCATTGAGTAAGAATTCAATTGGATATTTGTTTAAAATTCAATATCGCTCAACTGGGCGCGACACAAGACCATATCGAGTAACATAAACATCATCATGATTACCAATACTATCAGTATCACCCTTGATGTTAGATTTTTCATTGTCAACATTCATTCCACTTGAATTAAACTCATCATCCTCATCAACAGTTAATTCATGATCATTAACATTATCAACAATCCTCCCACCCTCAACATTTAATTCCTGGCCAAGAGCCACATTGTCTCCAGGTTGGATTGTCATCTTTTTGATTGACAAATTGGGAACCTTTGCAACCAGATTTTGTGGCTTACATTCACCAATTGGGGCTAGATCACGGAGTGACACAGTCTTCTCTGTCCAATTATCCCATTATGGAGTTTCACTCGTCCATAATTGGCGTTTGCATCTGTGATTGACAATATTAAATTTCCAGGTATACTCCTCAAAGCAGCTTTCTCGAGAGCTCTTGATAAAGGCAAAGACGAGACAGTGCCTTAGGAATTATTGCAAGAAACGAGGGCTTGATGCTGTCTTGTACAAGAGACAACAGGTATACAGGATTTCAGTATACTAGATGCTTCCGATTTGATTCTTAAGAAATACTTAAACTTATAGAATATTTCGATTTGATATCACAACTATGAAGACCTGTTAATGAATAATTTTGTCACGAGATTTGGAACATGAATAGGTAGTACTTTATAATTTCATAGACTTGAACCCTTGTTATATAACTTCCTTCATTTCATCCTATTTCGATGTATTATAGAAGTTATGAATATTATATGGATTGTGAGGGTATCATCTTATCAGGCGAGGAAGCAGCAGCAAGCACTATCGATGTATAACAAGGCTGATCCTAGGGCTGCCGGTCAGGAGCTAAACAAGCTGAATAACATGCTGCACCTATCTTCATCTTCTGCACAGTTCATGCAGGTAAAAGAGATCCAGCGTAAGTTGCAATTATTGAAAAATATGAGCAAATTTAACCCACTTCCGAAGTTTTATAAAGAAAAGTATGCATTTCAAAAATTGTTGAAAATCAAAGTCATGAAAGTGAATGCTGAACCCCACGTAACTGTTTTCATGAGAATTAGACCTGTGATTTCAGCAAACAATTCCTCCCGCAGCTTCACCGAGAAGAGGAGTTGTTGACGACTAAGAAAGAGATCTCGGAGCACAAGGCAACCCTCGCTCATGTACAGGTGGGTTACTGGTGCCGAACTCATGTACAGGTGGGTTACTGGTGCTCATCTTACTGCGTGCCCAGACAACTCATGTACAGGGTGGGTTACTGGTGCTCATCTTACTGTGTGCCCAGACAACTCATGTACAGGTGGGTTACTGGTGCCCAGACAACTCATGTACAGGTGGGTTACTGGTGCTCATCTTACTGCGTGCCCAGACAACTCATGTACAGGTGGGTTACTGGTGCTCATCTTACTGCGTGCCCAGACAACTCATGTACAGGTGGGTTACTGGTGCTCATCTTACTGCGTGCCCAGACAACTCATGTACAGGTGGGTTACTGGTGCTCATCTTACTGCGTGCCCAGACAACTCATGTACAGGTGGGTTACTGGTGCTCATCTTACTGCGTGCCCAGACAACTCATGTACAGGTGGGTTACTGGTGCTCATCTTACTGCGTGCCCAGACAACTCATGTACAGGTGGGTTACTGGTGCTCATCTTACTGCGTGCCCAGACAACTCATGTACAGGTGGGTTACTGGTGCTCATCTTACTGCGTGCCCAGACAACTCATGTACAGGTGGGTTACTGGTGCTCATCTTACTGCGTGCCCAGACAACTCATGTACAGGTGGGTTACTGCGTGCCCATCTTACTGCGTGCCCAGACAACTCATGTACAGGTGGGTTACTGGTGCTCATCTTACTGCGTGCCCAGACAACTCATGTACAGGTGGGTTACTGGTGCTCATCTTACTGCGTGCCCAGACAACTCATGTACAGGTGGGTTACTGGTGCTCATCTTACTGCGTGCCCAGACAACTCATGTACAGGTGGGTTACTGGTGCTCATCTTACTGCGTGCCCAGACAACTCATGTACAGGTGGGTTACTGGTGCTCATCTTACTGCGTGCCCAGACAACTCATGTACAGGTGGGTTACTGGTGCTCATCTTACTGCGTGCCCAGACAACTCATGTACAGGTGGGTTACTGGTGCTCATCTTACTGCGTGCCCAGACAACTCATGTACAGGTGGGTTACTGCGTGCCCAGACAACTCATGTACAGGTGGGTTACTGGTGCTCATCTTACTGCGTGCCCAGACAACTCATGTACAGGTGCGTGCCCAGACAACTCATGTACAGGTGGGTTACTGGTGCTCATCTTACTGCGTGCCCAGACAACTCATGTACAGGTGGGTTACTGGTGCTCATCTTACTGCGTGCCCAGACAACTCATGTACAGGTGGGTTACTGGTGCTCATCTTACTGCGTGCCCAGACAACTCATGTACAGGTGGGTTACTGGTGCTCATCTTACTGCGTGCCCAGACAACTCATGTACAGGTGGGTTACTGGTGCTCATCTTACTGCGTGCCCAGACAACTCATGTACAGGTGGGTTACTGGTGCTCATCTTACTGCGTGCCCAGACAACTCATGTACAGGTGGTCATCTTACTGGTGCCCAGACAACTCATCTGCTCACTGCGTGCCCAGACAACTCATGTACAGGTGGGTTACTGGTGCTCATCTTACTGCGTGCCCAGACAACTCATGTACAGGTGGGTTACTGGTGCTCATCTTACTGCGTGCCCAGACAACTCATGTACAGGTGGGTTACTGGTGCTCATCTTACTGCGTGCCCAGACAACTCATGTACAGGTGGGTTACTGGTGCTCATCTTACTGCGTGCCCAGACAACTCATGTACAGGTGGGTTACTGGTGCTCATCTTACTGCGTGCCCAGACAACTCATGTACAGGTGGGTTACTGGTGCTCATCTTACTGCGTGCCCAGACAACTCATGTACAGGTGGGTTACTGGTGCTCATCTTACTGCGTGCCCAGACAACTCATGTACAGGTGGGTTACTGGTGCTCATCTTACTGCGTGCCCAGACAACTCATGTACAGGTGGGTTACTGGTGCTCATCTTACTGCGTGCCCAGACAACTCATGTACAGGTGGGTTACTGGTGCTCATCTTACTGCGTGCCCAGACAACTCATGTACAGGTGGGTTACTGGTGCTCATCTTACTGCGTGCCCAGACAACTCATGTACAGGTGGGTTACTGGTGCTCATCTTACTGCGTGCCCAGACAACTCATGTACAGGTGGGTTACTGGTGCTCATCTTACTGCGTGCCCAGACAACTCATGTACAGGTGGGTTACTGGTGCTCATCTTACTGCGTGCCCAGACAACTCATGTACAGGTGGGTTACTGGTGCTCATCTTACTGCGTGCCCAGACAACTCATGTACAGGTGGGTTACTGGTGCTCATCTTACTGCGTGCCCAGACAACTCATGTACAGGTGGGTTACTGGTGCTCATCTTACTGCGTGCCCAGACAACTCATGTACAGGTGGGTTACTGGTGCTCATCTTACTGCGTGCCCAGACAACTCATGTACAGGTGGGTTACTGGTGCTCATCTTACTGCGTGCCCAGACAACTCATGTACAGGTGGGTTACTGGTGCTCATCTTACTGCGTGCCCAGACAACTCATGTACAGGTGGGTTACTGGTGCTCATCTTACTGCGTGCCCAGACAACTCATGTACAGGTGGGTTACTGGTGCTCATCTTACTGCGTGCCCAGACAACTCATGTACAGGTGGGTTACTGGTGCTCATCTTACTGCGTGCCCAGACAACTCATGTACAGGTGGGTTACTGGTGCTCATCTTACTGCGTGCCCAGACAACTCATGTACAGGTGGGTTACTGGTGCTCATCTTACTGCGTGCCCAGACAACTCATGTACAGGTGGGTTACTGGTGCTCATCTTACTGCGTGCCCAGACAACTCATGTACAGGTGGGTTACTGGTGCTCATCTTACTGCGTGCCCAGACAACTCATGTACAGGTGGGTTACTGGTGCTCATCTTACTGCGTGCCCAGACAACTCATACAGGTGGGTTACTGGTGCTCATCTTACTGCCCAGACAACTCATGTACATGTACAGGTGGGTTAGGTGGGTTACTGCGTGCTCATCTTACTGCGTGCCCAGACAACTCATGTACAGGTGGGTTACTGGTGCTCATCTTACTGCGTGCCCAGACAACTCATGTACAGGTGGGTTACTGCGTGCCCAGACAACTCATGTACAGGTGGGTTACTGGTGCCCAGACAACTCATGTACAGGTGGGTTACTGGTGCTCATCTTACTGCGTGCCCAGACAACTCATGTACAGGTGGGTTACTGGTGCTCATCTTACTGCGTGCCCAGACAACTCATGTACAGGTGGGTTACTGGTGCTCATCTTACTGCGTGCCCAGACAACTCATGTACAGGTGGGTTACTGGTGCTCATCTTACTGCGTGCCCAGACAACTCATGTACAGGTGGGTTACTGGTGCTCATCTTACTGCGTGCCCAGACAACTCATGTTCAGGTGGGTTACTGGTGCTCATCTTACTGCGTGCCCAGACAACTCATGTACAGGTGGGTTACTGGTGCTCATCTTACTGCGTGCCCAGACAACTCATGTACAGGTGGGTTACTGGTGCTCATCTTACTGCGTGCCCAGACAACTCATGTACAGGTGGGTTACTGGTGCTCATCTTACTGCGTGCCCAGACAACTCATGTACAGGTGGGTTACTGGTGCTCATCTTACTGCGTGCCCAGACAACTCATGTACAGGTGGGTTACTGGTGCTCATCTTACTGCGTGCCCAGACAACTCATGTACAGGTGGGTTACTGGTGCTCATCTTACTGCGTGCCCAGACAACTCATGTACAGGTGGGTTACTGGTGCTCATCTTACTGCGTGCCCAGACAACTCATGTACAGGTGGGTTACTGGTGCTCATCTTACTGCGTGCCCAGACAACTCATGTACAGGTGGGTTACTGGTGCTCATCTTACTGCGTGCCCAGACAACTCATGTACAGGTGGGTTACTGGTGCTCATCTTACTGCGTGCCCAGACAACTCATGTACAGGTGGGTTACTGCGTGCCCAGACAACTCATGTACAGGTGGGTTACTGGTGCTCATCTTACTGCGTGCCCAGACAACTCATGTACAGGTGGGTTACTGCTCATCGTGCCCCAGACATGTACAGGTGGGTTACTGGTGCTCATCTTACTGCGTGCCCAGACAACTCATGTACAGGTGGGTTACTGGTGCCCATCACCCCACCGTGCCCAGACAACCTCCCCTGTACAGGTGGGTTACAGTATGCTGTATAGGGGTTACAGTGTACTATGTACGGGTGTTGCTCATCAGTGTGCCTACTAGCATGCCCATAGACAACTCATGTACAGGTGGGTTACTGGTGCTCATCTTACTGCGTGCCCAGACAACTCATGTACAGGTGGGTTGTTCAGTGTACATCTTACTGCGTGCCCAGACAACGTATGTACAGGTGGGTTGCGGTGCTCATCTTACCGTGCCCAGACAACTCATGTACAGGTGGGTTACTGGTGCCCATCTTACCGAACTCATGTACAGGTGGGTTACTGCGTGCCCATCTTACAGTGTGGTACTGGTCGTACAGTGTACAGTGTAGTGTACAGGTGGCTGGGCAGTGCCCCAGACAAAGTGTACAGTCAGTGTACAGTGTACCTATATAGTGTACCAGTGTACAGTGTAGTGTACAGTGTACCTATAGTGTGTACAGTGTACCTATAGTGTACCTATAGTGTACACTGCATAGTGTACACTGTACAGTGTACAGTGTATTGTTCAGTGTACACTGTACAGTGTACAGTCAATCAGTGTACAGTGTACAGTCAATCATTGTACAGTGTACAGTGTACAGTGTACAGTGTACAGTGTACAGTGTACAGTGTACAGTCAATCATTGTACAGTGTACAGTGTACAGTGTACAGTGTACAGTGGCCACAGTGTACAGTGTAGTGTACAGTGTACAGTGTGCAGTGTACAGTGTGCACAATACAGTGTGCAGTGTGTGTACAGTGTACGGTGCATAGTGTACAGTGTACAGTGTACAGTGTACAGTGTAGTGTACACTGTACAGTGTACAGTACAGTGTACAGTGTTAACACAGTGTACAGTGTACAGTGTGCGCGGTGTAGTGTACAGTGTGCAGTGTACAGTGTACAGTGTACAGTGTAAAGGGTACAGTGTACAGTGTGCAGTGTACAGTGTACAGTGTACAGTGTACAGTGTACAGTGTACAGTGTACAGTGTACAGTGTGCGTGTGTTCAGTGTACAGGTACAGTGTGTACAGTGTACAGGTACAGTGTAGTGTACAGTGTACAGTGTAGTGTACAGTGTACAGTGTACAGTGTGTAGTGTACAGTGTACAGTGTAGTGTACAGTGTACAGTGTAGTGTACAGTGTACAGTGTACACGGTACAGTGTACCTGTTACACCCTTAGTTACACCTAGTGTACACTGTACACTACACTGTACAGTGTACAGTGTACAGTGTACAGTGTAGTGTACAGTGTACCTATAGTGTACAGTGTACAGTGTACAGTGTAGTGTACAGTGTACCTATAGTGTACACTGTACAGTGTACAGTGTACAGTGTTCAGTGTAGTGTACAGTGTACAGTACAGTGTACACTGTACCTAGTTACACCTAGTGTACAGTGTACCTATAGTGTGTACCTCCCTCCTCAGGTATTGTTTGCACGAGGGCTGTAAGAGAGTGGTTCTATTTAGTAACTCGGGGCGGTGTTTCTACCACCCAGAAATCCTTGACTTGCTCGCAGAGCACACTCCCAAAGCAGAAAGACAGGCTCCCGTGGAAGTGAACAACCTAAATAAGTTGCTAAATAACTTCAATGACTATTTCTGCAATATAGCCTCTGACCTTAAGAAAAAATCTGTTCCTCCAGAATCGCCTCAGTCTGGTACAGACAGTGATTTCCTTAAATGCCCCGTTAGTAAGACAATACATCTCAACGATGCCGACGCGAGCGAGATACATAGTATCATCAAAACTTTAAGAATAAAGCCACGCGCGACACGAAAATTAGCTCACTCAAGATAGCAAACAGGTTCTATACCTTCACAGACGCTTTGGCAGGCGTAGTCAACAAATCGTTTCGTGAAGGTATCTTCCCGATGAGCTAAAAATAGCGAGGGTGACGCCTATTTATAAGGAAGGATCTAAATCGGACGTTAGCAACTACAGGCCAATCTCATTACTAAGCTCATTTTCCAAATTTATGAAAAATTAATGCACGTTCGACTCATGGAATTTCTAGATCCTAACAGCTCCCTATTTGAGATGCAATATGGTTTCAGACCGGGTAGGTCATGTGAGCATGCTCTGTTAAAAGCCCAAGACACGCTTCTAAATTCTTTGAATAATAGGCAAATATCAATTTTACTACTTATAGACTTCTCGAAAGCCTTTGATATGGTTGACCATAATATCCTTCTGAGGAAACTGTCCCACTATGGAATAAGAGGCCCGGCCCATGACTGGTTGAAATCATATCTAAGTCATAGAAAACAGTTTGTATGTGTAAACAACATCGAATCGACCATGGGGGACATAACCTTCGGGGTGCCTCAGGGGTCAATTCTAGGTCCCTTATTGTTTATTATCTATATTAATGACATCCCAGAAATATCAGCGATGGCTAAGTTTATACTTTACGCAGACGATGCAAATATAATAGTGACAGCTGATAGCATAGAAGATGCATATGAGCTACTTAAACTAGTCGATCAACTAATTAGATGGGTGCACCTAAATGGCCTTGCACTCAATCTCAAGAAAACTAAGTATGATATTTTCCCGGAGTAAAATAAGCTTACCTGAGCCCTTAATAATTTCAAAAATACCTATAGATAGAATGACAGAAACACGGTTTTTAGGAGTTATAGTGGATGAATCTCTGAATTGGTCACGACACGTCAAAACAATTTTATCAAAAATGTCGAGATACATAGGAATAATGTACAAGATTAAAAAACTCCTGCCTCTAAAAGCGCGCTTACAGATCTATCACAGTTTTGTGCAATCCCACATAAATTTTTGTTCTCTGGTGTGGGGTTTCAGCTGTAAATCAAATATTGAGGCAATTTTCTGTAAACAAAAGAAAGGCATGCGCGCCGTAATTCCCGGGTTCATAAAATATTTTTATAAGGATGGAATAACTCCAGGGCATACTAAGGAATATTTCAATGAATATAAGATCCTAACGGTACATAATATTGTAGCTCTTAATGCTATATTGATAATGCATAAGATACGCTATTACCCTGCCCTTGCTCCGAAGTCGATAATAGAAACTATCTCTGACGACAGTCCCGAAATAGGATCCAACCATGAAGACTGCGGTACGTGGCTTAACTTATATAACACAACCACCTACCGCAACTCTCTGTTTTTTAAGGGTCCCATGCTATACTCTACCCTTAAATTAGTTAATGACCTTGCTAAAGAAAAACATGTATATGTAAGATCTTTCAGGAACAGATTAAAGGCTGCTATATTGGACTGCCAAAATACCGGGGAATCTTCCATATGGGATACGAGTAACTTTGTACTTTATGATTATAAGGGTCTGCGGTCTGTAGCATCAAAACGAAACACCACTAAAGTTAATTACACTCAGTTTTTTGATTAAATATTATACTACAACTGGCAGTAAATCTAGAAATTGTCTCGCTAACAGAAATAGTCTCGCAAAAATTATGGGTATTACACGATTAACCCTGAAGGATCCTTATCTCTGGGGTCAAAAATTGCCAACTTAGTTAGTACAGCAAGAGCCATTTGTTAGTTTGCATAATCTACCTTTAATTTATACGATTTTTGTCGTCAGCGAACTGCACGCACAGATAATACAGGTCTAGGTCATAGGAAGAAAACGGATTAAGAAATAAGGCTTAGGCAAGTCAAAATAAGCTGTAAGTTTCCAAATTTAAATTTTAAATTTTGTATAACAGTGTTTGATTGTGTGAGTTTTGAATCAGAGTATCAGTATTATACTCCATATATTTTGATTTATATTATCACTTTTCTGCCCGTAAAAGCGGCAAGCCTCCACGGAGGTTTTCAATCCTTCTAGCTTTTCCTTCTAGGTGGAAAGACTGTTGAAATTGGTTTCATCATGCAAAATTAAAGTTCGCAGTTAACACTTTAACAACGCCTGTACCTTGGCCTTTCTGTATCAGAATGATATTAAGTATAAATATATTATACGTACCTATAACTCTATTAATAACTACTGTGTCGTGCTTTGACTCAATACTTCAATGAATCAATAGAATTTAAAGGAGATCCTTTGGCAGAAGTGAAAGTAGAGCCGGTGACACAAGACAAGGGAACATGCACTACCAGCAACCCTCCTCTAGTGAAGGTTAATGGGGATGATACCATTGTGAAGAAGGAGGTGGAGGACACCACATCCAAGTGATAACAACAGTCCAACATCAGTGGAGTTTCAGTGTGTCACGATGTCATCATTGTGTTTATGACGCCATGTGATGAGATTATTACAACAAAAGGCGTGTTGTGGTGACTATGGAGTACTTTAACTCAATATACTCATTTAAATTACTGTAACTTACTGTATGAGGAAGCCTCAATAATCTGTTAGCTGTTTGAAATTAGTTGATCAAATAATAATGTTGGTTGATATGATATACGTATGCAATATAAAAAAATAAAAAATAAATTGATATCAGAAAATAGAAATGGATAACAAACGATAATTAGAGAATAAGGTATAGCAGAAATGCATACATTATAGTAATACTTAAATAAAGTATTTGGAAAAAATAAACTACCAATAAATAGATTTCAATGTTGTGAAATTTGAAATAACACTGCAAAGAAATTTGCAATCTCAGTTATTGTTATTGTTTAGTATGCAAATTGTTTCATTCTTGTTTAAATTCTCAGTGCATATGTTTTACGTCACTATGACGTCAAGCCTTCTAGCTACTTCTCCTTACTTCTCCATTCTCTCCTTATTTCTCCTTTACTTCTCCTTACTTCGCCTTTACTTCTCCTTACTTCTCCTTTACTTCTCCTTACTTCTCTTTACTTCTCCTTTACTTCTCCTTTACTTCTCCTTTACTTCTCCTTTACTTCTCCTTTACTTCTCCTTTACTTCTCCTTTACTTCTCCTTTACTTCTTCTTTACTTCTCCTTACTTCTCCTTTACTTCTCCTTTACTTCTCCTTACTTCTCCTTACTTCTCCTTTACTTCTCCTTACTTCTCCTTACTTCTCCTTTACTTCTCCTTACTTCTCCTTAACTTCTCCTTTACTTCTCCTTTACTTCTCCTTTACTTCTCCTTACTTCTCCTTTACTTCTCCTTTACTTCTCCTTTACTTCTCCTTACTTCTCCTTTACTTCTCCTTACTTCTCCTTTACTTCTCCTTTACTTCTCCTTTACTTCTCCTTACTTCTCCTTTATTTCTCCTTACTTCTCCTTTACTTCTCCTTTACTTCTCATTTACTTCTCCTTTACTTCTCCTTTACTTCTCCTTTACTTCTCCTTAACTTCTCCTTACTTCTCCTTCCTTCTCCTTTACTTCTCCTTTACTTCTCCTTTACTTCTCCTTTACTTCTCCTTTACTTCTCCTTTACTTCTCCTTTACTTCTCCTTTACTTCTCCTTTACTTCTCCTTTGCTTCTCCTTTACTTCTCCTTTACTTCTCCTTTGATTCTCCTTTACTTCTCCTTCATTCTCCTTACTTCTCCTTTACTTCTCCTTTACTTCTCCTTCCTTCTCCTTACTTCTCCTTACTTCTCCTTACTTCTCCTTTACTTCTCCTTTACTTCTCCTTTACTTTTCCTTTACTTCTCCTTTACTTCTCCTTTACTTCTCCTTTACTTCTCCTTTACTTCTCCTTACTTCTCCTTACTTCTCCTTTACTTCTCCTTTACTTCTCCTTTACTTCTCCTTACTTCTCCTTAACTTCTCCTTTACTTCTCCTTTACTTCTCCTTTACTTCTCCTTTATTTCTCCTTTATTTCTCCCTTACTTCTCCTTTACTTCTCCTTTATTTCTCCTTTACTTCTCCTTACTTCTCCTTTAATTCTCCTTACTTCTCCTTTACTTCTCCTTTACTTCTCATTTACTTCTCCTTTACTTCTCCTTTACTTCTCCTTTACTTCTCCTTTACTTCTCCTTTACTTCTCCTTCCTTCTCCTTACTTCTCCTTTACTTCTCCTTACTTCTCCTTACTTCTCTTTTATTTCTCCTTTACTTCTCCTTTACTTCTCCTTTACTTCTCCTTACTCCTCATTACTTCTTTTTTATTTCTCCTTTACTTCTCCTTCCGTCTCCATTACTTTTCCTTACTTTTCCTTACTTCTCCTTTACTTGTCCTTTACTTCTCCTTATTTGTCCTTTCCTTTTCTTTTACTTTTCCTTTACTTCTCCTTTACTTTTCGGCGTGCACAGAAGTGAGCTGGGTGAAGAGGCGAGGTGCGATTTGAAGGTTCTATCCATGATGAAGTGTTCTGCTGGTGGAGGAGGTGTTGGTTGCTGTGCCGAAGAGGCATGGGGCGTCTGGTTTGGGAGGAGTACTCAGAGCCCACAGTAGGAGGAGTTGGAGGAGAGGTTGTAGTTGGAGGGTTCTCAAGGTCACGGGGTCCAGAGGATGGTTGATGGGCGTTGGCTGCCTGTCTCTGTCGTCAGGCGATCAGGGAGAGTCCACTGATCTGGCATCCAAGCTTGGAGCGAGCCTCAAACTCCATCCCAGCAACAGTCTCAGCAGCGAGGTATTTGGTTGGTTGTTTCTGCAGCTCTCTTCTTCAAGGTCTGTTTGGAACGTAGACGTGTTCTCTGCTTGTGAAGGCCGTGTGGCGTGGGTGTGTTGAGGGGCGGAGAGGTACAGTGCAGCCAGCTCTGAACAGGGCACATTTCCAGTAGACTGAGTCTGAACAGGGCACATTTCCAGTAGACTGAGTCCCCCTTTCTTCCGTTGAGGATGAAGCGGTGTACATCAAGGATAGGATTCTCGGAGCCAGATTCTCAGAGAATTGTTCAGAAAAGAATGCGTTAAATAAGTTAGCTTGGTTAATACTTTAATAGGTTTTGTCCGATAGCAGTTTTTATACCAGCCAATTTCAGGTATGCGGGTAGATTTAGACTGAGATTTAACATACTTCCAGAAATTTTTAGGTATCAGTGACGTATCATCATCATTCATCATCCTGCACATTAATTCTAATTTTAAGATTCATATTTTTCTTAATACTTTAATAAGATCCCCTCCTTAATTTCCGATATTTTTGCTCTGTCTTCTCATCTACATTTCCTCGTCTACATTTTCTAGATGTCCCAAGCATCAAGTCTTATTAACTTATAAACAGTTCCCGGTCTCTATTAAACTTGAATCCGTCCTGACGACCTGTCACTGACTCAGCTGTAGGAAGTAATTGAATAACTTTGTGAAGTAATTGAATAACTTTGCGCAGTAGGATGAGCTGTAGGAAGTAAATAACTTTGTGCAGTAGGATGAGCTGTAGGAAGTAATTGAATAACTTTGTGCAGTAGCATGAGCTGTAGGAAGTAATTGAATAACTTTGTAGCATGAGCTGCAGGAAGTAATTGAATAACTTTGTAGGATGAGCTGTACAACAGTCCGAGACTGCTTTGAAAAGCTACAGGAAGTGATAGCGCACTACAAGAACAACCCAACCCCCCACGAGTACACCAAGAGATGCGTAAAACAGGACATTGCCTTCGTGAGTTATCAAAATCTTTAGGTTTTTATAATCCTTTTTCTTAAATCTATAACCTTATAACTTTATAATATCTGTAAAACTGTAAAACATCATTCCTTAGGAGGTGTATTTATTTGGCATAAAATTTCGGTGTTTCAAATTTTGGTAGGTTGAAAAATATGGGGATTTTTCAAGTCATCACTCTTGTTAACATATGATAATGACGTCATTTCGAAATTTCATGGTGGGTGAAAAAATGCGATGTTTCTGAAAAATCCCTAAATTAACAACCTTTTTAAATAAACCTCCTAAGGTACTTGAATAAGAATACTGATAAACTGATTCTACCCTTTCTTTTACCCTTGTGGCAGAAGCTTCTGGCGACGACCTCTATTTCTTATAAGCTCTTTTTTGCATGCGTCCCTGGCATGCCACAAAATTTTATATACAAAGTACTAAACCCTAACTCTAATCCAATGTTCACACTTTTCTTAATTCAATTGATGATCCAACAGGGTTTGAGCGTGTGTGTGTTTGTGATTGAAATGATATATGTAGAATAAAGCAAATTACAAATTGTCTTAAAAAATTGTCTAGATATTTATATGGAAATCACATCTATGATTGGTAAAATCTCCCGTTGTATAAGCTTTAGTCCGTATCTTACAACCTTTTTTAGGTGAGCCAGTTGTTTAACAAACTACAGATGAAGGTTGAAGAAGTCCGCATGAACAAACAGTTCAGACCTACATTGAGAAACTCAAACCCGTTACTCAAAGCTGGTAGGTCTCATAACTCCTGTTTTATTCAGTTTACTATGTAAGTATATCAAACTTACTACAGGGTGCCGCGTGACCCGGGAATATATAAAGATTCTCATTTTTTGCGAAACCTATGTTATAAGCCATGATAATACCCAGTTCTTCTTGACGGATTATATTCACTAGGTGTGTACCGTCTCACGGAC
Source organism: Beroe forskalii (assembly GCA_011033025.1). Taxonomy (NCBI): domain Eukaryota; kingdom Metazoa; phylum Ctenophora; class Nuda; order Beroida; family Beroidae; genus Beroe; species Beroe forskalii. The sequence continues at coordinate 239,698 of WFMF01000198.1, forward strand.
GGTAACTTATGGAAGGCTCATTAGCTATCCTCCGGGCCTCAGGTCCAATTAACTGTGATTTTTACCGTGCGAGTCTGCTGAAAGCTAAGACAGCAGGTGGGTCATTGCTTCCATAGACGTGGGCCGCTAAGAAACCAGAGTGGGTCATGGCACTTCTAGACATGGGCCTTAAGACACAGGTGGGTCATTGCTTCTAGACATGGGCCGCTAAGAAACCAGGTGGGTGGGTCATTGGTTCTAGACATGGGCCGCTAAGACAGCAGGTGGGACATTGGTTCTAGACATGGGCCGCTAAGAAACCAGGTGGGTCATTGCTTCTAGACATGGGCCGCTAAGAAACCAGGTGGGACATTGAATCTAGACATGGGCCGCTAAGAAACCAGGTGGGTCATTGCTTCTAGACATGGGCCGCTAAGAAACCAGGTGGGTCATTGCTTCTAGACATGGGCCGCTAAGAAACCAGGTGGGACATTGCTTCTAGACATGGGCCGCTAAGAAACCAGGTGGGTCATTGCTTCTAGACATGGGCCGCTAAGAAACCAGGTGGGTCATTGCTTCTAGACATGGGCCGCTAAGACAGCAGGTGGGTCATTGCATCTGAACAGCAGAACAGCTGATGGTGAATACCAGCTGCCTGATTAATTGTGGCTTTGAATACTAGTCTTTGAATACTAAGTGTCTGATGGAGTGATGAATATTGAGGCATTTAATTCATTTTTAAAGCTGCCAACTGAGTATAGGCTAGATCATAATAAAGTGTGTATAAATTCCACTCTTTATTATGATCATTATCACTATCAAAAGGGGGTGGAGGTTCAGTATGCTGAAGTTCGATGTCAGGATTTAGAAATCAGGACGGACTTCAGTCTGTTGGCGACCGCACTGAGAACGTGCAACTTTCGTCTGAGCTAGATAGAAAATATAAAGATAGAAATGTTAGAGCTACTGGAACAAAATTAAAAAGTATAGAAAAAGTACTAACTATCCCGCAAAATGAATAAGTATCCCTTTCATTTTCTACCATAACACCGGCTCTCTGGGGCTCTTTGTCATAAATTTCTCTGGAAAACGGTACCCCTCGTCACCTGGGATTGTTGTGTATTGTTTTAATAAAGGTAGATTGTTACTCAACACCACGACTGCTGGCCTCCTAATCAAATTGTGCTCATATTACAAACATCAAATTCAATTTGCGATCCCTGTGCAAAAGTTCCGGGTCGGTTTTTTGTGTATACCACGCGGTATACCACGCTGTGTTATAATATGTATGCGGAGAGGGCTGTATCAAAGCACTCACAAGTGCGTAATCAGTACTGTGTAGTTTGTAGTAAACCTTAGTAAAGCTGGAATTACACTGAAAGTGGTTGGTTATCATTGTCTATAATTTGTACTTCATCCATAGTCCTGGATGACTGGATCATACAGTCTTTACATTGTCAATATCATTATAGGGCTATAAGTGTATCAATTATAAGAAACCCATACTACAAGACATATTAGCACCCAATCTTACCCAGTCACACGCCTGGATCCCATACCATCGTTGAGATGGGCTGCCCTACATAATGAGGCTGACAATTGCTAGGTGTCCTTCTCACTCAGCCTAAGAAGTAACGACCTCTATTTCAGTCAACCGATTGATGTTTTCCATTTACTCTGGTCAAACATTAATGCACACAACCCTCAACGCCTTTTAGGGAAGGAGAAAACCCAGCATTCACACCTGCATACATGCGCTCGCTATGTACATGTTCAAAGTGAGCTCCTATTTAATTGTTATATGGAGAGTACAATAGGAATGTTTCCTCAGGACAACAGCTTGTCCCCGGGAACAATGAACATCAACGCGACGCTCGCTCAGAACAATACCTACGGTAGTGTCCACTACCCTCCGGACTACCACAACATACAGGTGACTGGTTGCCATGGTTACAGTGTGTGGTTGTCATGGTGATAGTGTGTAGTTGTCATGGTGACAGGGTGTAGTTGTCATGGTGACAGTGTGTAGTTGTCATGGTGACAGTGTGTAGTTGTCATGGTTACAGTGTGTTGTCATGGTGACAGTGTGTAGTTGTCATGGTGACAGTGTGTTGTTGTCATGGTGACAGTGTGAACTTGCCATGGTGACAGTGTGTAGTTGTCATGGTTACAGTGTGTAGTTGTCATGGTGACAGTGTGTAGTTGTCATAGTGATAGTGTGTAGTTGTCATGGTGACAGTGTGTAGTTGTCATGGTGACAGTGTGTAGGTGTCATGGTGACAGTGTGTAGTAGTAGGGTGTAACAGAGGGGGGGGGGTCGACCTATTTTTTGTTTTTTTTGTTTTTTTTGTTAAGGTAAATGTTGTTTTCTGAAAAACAAAAACAAAAAAACAAATAAAACAAATAAAACAAATAAAACAAAAAAACAAAAAAACAAAAAATACAAAAAATACAAAAATACAAAAAATACAAAAACAAAAAAAACAAAAAAACAAAAAGTTACAAAAAGTTACAAAAAACATAAAAAACATAAAAAACAATAAAAACAATAAAAACAAAAACTACAATAAAAACAAAAAAATACAAAAAACAAAAACATAAAAAACCAAAAAACATGAAAACCAAAAAATACAAAAAATATGAAAGGGAATTTGGTTTGTGCCCATTTTGCTGCTGTGGTGTCGTCTTCAAAATCAAGTGAAACCACTCTAATAAAGTATTTTGCGATAGAACGCTATTTTGAACATCTGTAACTCAGAGAGTTTTCGCCAGATTGTGTTTTACTTCGATACATTGCCCTGCTTTTGCCCTGCTTTGCAAACCGAGCCCTGCTTTAGCAGGGCAAATCAGTCCGAAAGGTACCCATATTTTCATTGGAATAAGATAATCAAATCCATGAGTTGGAAAGATAAATGCACACTTGATTATTATACCTGTAAGCTGATTCAGTGATTCATTAATCAATCATTGCTTCATTAGGATTACAAGCATCTTCATTGATAGCTTCATTGAATTTATGCAATGTTGTGTATTTTTTAAACAAGGAAATGCTGAAGATTCTTGAGGAGGTTGGTATCGGCACTATTTCAATTTTTAAAAAGTACTTATATTGGTATGGAAGTTAGTAGAGTCAAAAAAGTATTCTTAGCAGGATGAGCATAAGTGTCTTTTCAAAAACATACCTAATGCCCACAGTGGTTGGTGTAACTGGTGGTTCAGAAAGGTACCCATAATTGATAAGTGTAACTGTTGGTTCAGAAAGGTGAACCCATAAGTGGATGGTGTAACTGGTGGTTCAGAAAGGTACCAATAATTGGACGGTGTAACTGGTGGTTCAGAAAGGTACCAATAATTGGTTAGTGTAACTGGTGGTTCAGAAAGGTCTAGGTACCCATAATTAGTTGGTGTAACTGGTGGCTCAGAAAGGTACCCATAATTGGTGAGTGTAACTGGTGGTTCAGAAAGGTACCCATCATTGATTAGCGTATCTGGTGGCTCAGAAAGGTACCCATAATTGGTTAGCATAAGTGGTGGTTCAGAAAGGTACCCATAATTAGTTGGTGTAACTGGTGGTTCAGAAAGATACACATTAATGGTTGGTGTAAATGGTGGTTCAGAAAGGTACCCATAATTGTTTAGTGTAACTGGTGGTTCAGAAAAGTACCCATGATTGCTTGGTGTAACTGGTTGTTCGAAAAGGTACCCATAATTGGTTGGCGTAACTGGTGGTTCAGAAAGGTACCCATAATTGGTTGGCGTAACTGGTCGTTCAGAAAGGTACCCATAATTGGTTAGTGTAACTGGTGGTTCAGAAAGGTACCCATAATTGTTTAGTGTAACTGGTGGTTCAGTAAAGTACCCATGATTGCTTGGTGTAACTGGTTGTTCGAAAAGGTACCCATAATTGGTTGGCGTAACTGGTGGTTCAGAAAGGTACCCATAATTGGTTAGTGTAACTGGTGGTTAGGAAAGTTACCCATAATTGGTTGGTGTAACTGGTTATTGAAAGGTACCCATAATTGGTTGGTGTAACTGGTGGTTCAAAAAGGTACCCATAATTGTTTGGTGTAACTGGTGGTTCAAAAAGGTACCCATAATTGGTTGATGTAACTGGTGGTTCAGAAAGTACCCATAATTTGGTAACTGGGTAGTGTAACTGGTTATTGAAAGGTACCCATAATTGCTTAGTGTAACTGGTGGTTCAGAAGGGTACCCATAATTGGTTGGTGTAACTGGTGGTTCAAAAAGGTACCCATAATTGGTTGGTGTAACAGGTGGTTCAGAAAGGCGAAAGGTACCCATAATTGGTGGGTGTAATTGGTTATTGAAAGGTACCCATAATTGGTTGGTAACTGGTTGATCAAAAGGTACCCATAATTGGTTGGTGAAACGGGTGGTTCAAAAAGGTACCCATAATTGGTTGGTGTAACTGGTGGTTCAGAAAAGTACCCATAATTGGTAACTGGTGTAACTGGTTATTGAAAGGTACCCATAATTGGTTGGTGTAACTGGTGGTTCAAAAAGGTACCCATAATTGGTTGGTGTAACTGGTGGTTCAGAAAAGTACCTATAATTGGTAACTGGTGTAACTGGTTATTGAAAGGTACCCATAATTGCTTAGTGTAACTGGTGGTTCAGAAGGGTACCCATAATTGGTTGGTGTAACTGGTGGTTCAAAAAAGGTACCCATAATTGGTTGGTGTAACAGGTGGTTCAGAAAGGTACCCATAATTGGTAACTGGTGTAACTGGTTGTTGAAAGGTACCCATAATTGGTTCGCGTAACTGGTTGTTCAAAAAGGTACCCATAATTGTTTGGTGTAACTGGTGGTTCAAAAAGGTACCCATAATTGGTTGGTGTAACTGGTGGCTCAGAAAAGTACCCATAACTGGTAACTGGTTGTGGTTATTGAAAGGTACCCATAATTGCTTAGTGTAACTGGTGGTTCAGAAGGGTACCCATAATTGGTTGGTGTAACTGGTTGTTTGAAAGGTACCCATAATTGGTTGGTGTAACTGGTGGTTCAAAAGGTACCCATAATTGTTTGGTGTAACTGGTGGTTCAAAAGGTACCCATAATTGGTTGGTGTAACTGGTGGTTCAGAAAGGTACCCATAATTGGTAACTGGTGGTTCAGAAAAGTAACTGGTTAACTGGTTATCAGAAAGGTACCCATAATTGCTTAGTGTAACTGGTGGTGGTTCAGAAGGGTACCCATAATTGGTTGGTGTAACTGGTGGTTCAAAAGGTACCCATAATTGGTTGGTGTAACTGGTGGTTCAGAAAGGTACCCATAATTGGTTAGTGTAACTGGTGATTAGGAAAGGTACCCATAATTGGTTGGTGTAACTGGTGGTTCAAAAAGGTACCCATAATTGTTTGGTGTAACTGGTGGTTCAAAAAGGTACCCATAATTGGTTGGTGTAACTGGTGGTTCAGAAAAGTACCCATAATTGGTTGGTGTAACTGGTGGTTCAGAAAGGTACCCATAATTGCTTAGTGTAACTGGTGGTTCAGAAAGGTACCCATAATTGGTTGGTGTAACTGGTGGTTCAAAAGGTACCCATAATTGGTTGGTGTAACTGGTGATTCAAAAAGGTACCCATAATTTGGTAACTGGTGTAACTGGTTGTTGAAAGGTACCCATAATTGGTTGGTGTAACTGGTGGTTCAAAAAGGTACCCATAATTGGTTGGTGTAACTGGTGGTTCAAAAGGTACCCATAATTGGTTGGTGTAACTGGTGGTTCAGAAAAGTACCCATAATTGGTAACTGGTGTAACTGGTTATTGAAGGGTACCCATAATTGGTTGGTGTAACTGGTGGTTCAAAAGGTACCCATAATTGTTTGGTGTAACTGGTGGTTCAAAAAGGTACCCATAATTGGTTGGTGTAACTGGTGGTTCAGAAAAGGTACCTATAATTGGTAACTGGTTGGTGTAACTGGTTGTTGAAAAGGTACCCATAATTGCTTAGTGTAACTGGTGGTTCAAAAGGTACCCATAATTGGTTGGTGTTGGTGGTTCAAAAAGGTACCTAATTGGTTGGTGTAACAGGTGGTTCAGAAACGTACCCATAATTGGTAACTGGTGTAACTGGTTATTGAAAGGTACCCATAATTGGTTGGTGTAACTGGTGGATCAAAAAGGTACCCATAATTGGTTGGTGTAACTGGTGGTTGAAAAAGGTACCCATAATTGGTTGGTGTAACTGGTGGTTCAGAAAAGGACCCATAATTGGTAACTGGTGTAACTGGTTATTGAAAGGTACCCATAATTGCTTAGTATAAGTGGTGGTTTAGAAATGTACCCATAATTGGTTGGTGTAACAAGTGGTTTACAAAGGTACCCATAATTGGTTAGTGTAACTGGTGGTTCGAAGACTTTAGAAAGGTACCTGGTAATTGGTTGGTGTAACTGGTGGTTCAGAAATGTACCCATAATTGGTTGGTGTAACTAGTGGTTCAGAAAGGTACCCATGATTGTTGGTGCAACTGGTGGTTCAAAAGGGTACCCGTAATTTGTTAGTGTAACTGGTGGTTCAGAAAGGTACCCATAATCGGTTAGTGTAACTGGTAGTTCAGAATTTAGAAAGGTACCCATAATTGGTTGGTGTAACTGGTGGTTCAGAAATGTACCCATAATTGGTTGGTGTAACTAGTGGTTCAGAAAGGTACCCATAATTGTTTAGTGTAACTGGTGGTTCAAAAGGGTACCCGTAATTTGTTAGTGTAACTGGTGGTTCAGAAAGGTACCCATAATTGGTTAGTGTAACTGGTGGTTCAGAAAGGTACCCATAATTAGTTGGTGTAACTGGTGGCTCAGAAAGGTACCCATAATTGGTTAGTGTAACTGGTAGTTCAGAATTTAGAAAGGTACCCATAATTGGTTGGTGTAACTGGTGGTTCAGAAATGTACCCATAATTGGTTGGTGTAACTAGTGGTTCAGAAAGGTACCCATAATTGTTTAGTGTAACTGGTGGTTCAAAAAGGTACCCATAATTTGTTAGTGTAACTGGTGGTTCAGAAAGGTACCCATAATCGGTTAGTGTAACTGGTGGTTCAGAAAGGTACCCATAATTAGTTGGTGTAACTGGTGGTTCAGAAAGGTACCCATAATTGGTTGGTGTAACTGGTGGTTCAGAAATGTACCCATAATTGGTTGGTGTAACTAGTGGTTCAGAAAGGTACCCATAATTGTTTAGTGTAACTGGTGGTTCAAAAAGGATACCCATAATTTGTTAGTGTAACAATAATTGGTTAGTGTAACTGGTGGTTCTGAAAGGTCTAGGTACCCATAATTAGTTGGTGTAACTGGTGGCTCAGAAAGGTACCCATAATTGGTGAGTGTAACTGGTGGTTCAGAAAGGTACCCATAATTGATTAGTGTATCTGGTGGCTCAAAAAGGTACCCATAATTGGTTAGCATAAGTGGTGGTTCAGAAAGGTACCCATTAATGGTTGGTGTAACTGTTTGTTCGAAAAGGTACCCAAAATTGGTTGGTGTAACTGGTGGTTCAGAAAGGTACCCATAATTGGTTAGTGTAGCTGGTGTTCAAAAAGGTACCTAAAAGCCTATAGTAGCATGCGTTCATCAGGTGATTCGCCTGCTAAAATGACCAATTTTGCTCCGCAAAAAGGTACCTATTGCCCTTCTTTTTGCCCTTCTTTTCGTCAAAAATCTTGCCCTGCGACGGTTTTTTCAAAATTTGGCAACTATGTTCGGTGATACAATGACGAAGTGATAATGGTTTCTCAATGCCTCAATAAATAGGAATGAGAAATCTACGATGAAATTGTGAAGCACGTAAGTTCACGTGGATGTTTTCTAGAAATTAGGGGATTTCAAAGAAATTTATATTTGCATAGGTCATTCGACTTGATTACCTTGAAACAAGTTCAGATGCGATAGAAACACGTAAACTTGATGTCAGTTTCTGTATTTCAGCCGTTGAGTTCACGTCGATGAGTTGAAGGAATTGATAAGAAATACGTGACCAATGTTGTTTGTTCCGAGTTAGAATAAGGTTTGGTTATGTGGGCTCGAACTGACAAAATGAATGTGAAAATGGATTTTCCACACTCAATTCAGCAGAAGGTTACTACGCCAACCTTAATAACTTGATGTATCAATAGTATTATATTTACTCTTTTATTTGTTTTTAATCTATTTTGTAATTTTTGTATTTTTGTATTTCATGTTTTTTGTTTTTTTTTTTTTTTTTGTTTTTGTTTTTTTGTATTTTTGTTTTTTATGTTTTTTTTTGTTTTTTTTGTTTTTTATGTTTTGTATTTTTGTATTTTTGTATTTTGTTTTTTTGTTTTTTTGTTTTGTATTTTTTGTTTTTTGTTTTTTTGTTTTTTTGTTTTTTGTTTTTTTGTTAAGGTAAATGTGATTTTTGAAAAACAAAAAACAAAAAAACAAAAACAAAAAATATGTCGGCCACCCCCCAACAGAATTTCCCAACTTTGACAACTCAAAATGCCTGGGGTATTTTCATACAGCCTAGGACATTAGGAAAACAAAAATCGAAAAATTTTTGAAAAAAATTATTTTTTGGGGCTCGCCAGATGGCAAAAACTTTTTTGCCTGTTAATTATAAAGGCAAATTCCTTGGGTGCATTAACTCAGAAACTACTTGTTTGTGTAACTTCTCGTTGTGTTCATCGTTTTCTGCAGGTATGAAAATGGGGTATAGGTCAAAGAATTATGCTCCTATCTAGTTCAGGGGCTGAGATATGGCTGATTTTCGTATGCCCATATATGGTCAATGACCATATATGCATGTTTATGTAATTCTTTTAACCAAGAGATAGCAACAAAATTTTTGAATTTTTGTACAGTAAGTCATACCCAAAGAGCACGGTTTGGCGATCAGAATTACTTTTAAGTCATCAGAAGTGACCGAAGGGCAATATATGCCAATTTTGACGTCATCAGAATTGCCATATTTTGCCATTCGGCCACTTCTGATGACTTAAAAGTAATTCCGATCACCAAACCGTGTTCCCCGAGTATGACTTACTATACCAAAATTCAAAAATTTTGTTGCTATCTCTTTTGGTTAAAAAGTTATTACGCGTTAAAGTTATGCCCATATATGGTCATTGACCATATATGGGCATACGAAAATCAGCCATATCTCAGCCCCTGAACTAGATAGGAGACAATTCTTTGACCTACACCCCCATTTTCACACCTGTAGAAAACGATGAACACAACGAGAAGTTACATAAACAAGTAGTTTCTGAGCTAATGCACCCAAGGAATTTGCCTTTATAATTAACAGGCAAAGGCGTTTTTGCCATCTGGCGAGCGCCAAAAATTTTTTTTTTCCAAAATTTTTTCGATTTTTGGTTTTCTTGTGTCCTAGCCTGTATGAAAATGCCCCAGGCATTTTGAATTGCCAAAGTCGGGAAATTCTGTTACACCCTAGTGTAGTAGTCATGGTGACAGTGTGTAGGTGTCATGGTGACAGTGTGTAGTTGTCATGGTGACAGTGTGTAGTTGTCATAGTGATAGTGTGTAGTTGTCATGGTGACAGTGTGTAGTTGTCATGGTGACAGTGTGTAGTTGTCATGGTGATAGTGTGTAGTTGTCAGGGTGATAGTGTGTAGTTGTCATGGTGACAGTGTGTAATTGTCATGGTGACAGTGTGTAGTTGTCATGGTGACAGTGTGTAGGTGTCATGGTGACAGTGTGTAGTTGTCATGGTGACAGTGTGTAGTTGCCATGGTTACAGTGTTATTATAATGACAATGTGCAGTTGTCAAGTCAAGGTGACAGTGTTGTCATGGTAAAATGTACCGAGTTGTCATACAGCACTGTGTATTTCAATGTACATTCTGTGTACATGTTGTTGCCAACTTGAACATAAACCAACTTATAATATCACGTACATTTATCACTACCCTCCTCCAGGGCGCCGACATTCATTCCATTCCGTTCTCCTCGCCACAGCAGCACTTCGATCCGTGGCAGAACACTTCCGCTCACCGACAACCGCCGCCGCAGTCCGCCTCAGGGTAACTATTATACCGTAAATTATACCGTAACTGAGGTGTCGCCACCTCTGAAATCGGTGTCTGAAAATTCCACAAATTCGTCATTTGTACGTTCGTGATACTGATTTAGCAGTATATCCACGTACGTACATTGCGCCGCGCGATAGGAAATTTAAGATTGGTTCTCATTTCTCGAGGTCGCGACACCTGCGTAAATCATAGGTATATAAGGGAATTGATTCTGGGGATCAAAAATTTGGATAGGGATTTTTTGATATAACCCATATTTTTTGATATAACCCATGATTTTTTTGATATAACCCATGATAACGTACGATGATGTCGTAATATTGAAATTATGATGGTTGCGAAAATATGGGTATTTTTCGTAAAATGCTAAATGTCCGAAGAGATATGTCCGATATGTCTTGTGCATTCTACAACGTCTGTTACTCTTTCGGGTTTTTTTGGGTTGCATAATCAATCGTCAGTCTTAATTTTTGGTCACTTTTGCTTCACTTATTATACTTTCCTCTTTTCTTAGTCGCACTTTAGATATTACCTTAGATGGTTTCATCTATTATACTTTCCTCTTTCTTAGCTTTTAATGGGTTTAATGTATGTAGTATGTGATTGCTGGTGGTTGTTATGTTTTATAAAGAAAAGGAGTAAGGGAGGGAGGTACATTGTACTTTGTCCCAGGTAACACTGCATTCACTTGAAACAGCGATTCTCGGAAAAGGAGGGAGCATTCTTCTTCTATTTTATGTAACCCTCAAAGTCAACAGTCATGCCCCCATCTAAAGTACAATCTACTCTTGTGCTTCTTTGTGTTTCGAAAATCATTGCTATGATGGAAGTGGTATAGCATCGCACCATTGTAACTGGTATCAATGTAAACTGATGTTAAGATGTTAGATGAAGCGAGTGCCAAAGTACTGGTGTAAGGATTCAAACAGATAGATGTTATATCTTTATATTAAAACAGAAATATATTAAATCAGTGGAAACTAGGTATGTAACTGTATATGGTAATTTGTTTTATTTTTGGTTAAGCAGTTTTTAGTCTGGGACCTCGGTCTGTATGGCCAATTATGGTCGAAAAACTCCATTTTAGTACTAAAAGGTTTTCAACAGGCTATAAAACTTGAAATTTGCCATTTTTCAGTTCTGAAAGGAGCATTTTCTTAGTTTTTCTAAACGTTGTGGCTTGCAAAGTTTTACGAGTTAACTAGTAAGGAAGTCCACTTGGCGATCCCATTGAAACCCTGGTAAAAACCAGAAAATTCTCAACATACTTGGAACTGGGGAAATCTGTGTATAGCTGTATATGGTAATTTGGTTCTAGTGGACTCTACGATGCTGTCACATGCGAGAAAGTCGTTTTCAGTCAAAGTCTGAAAACTGATTCTATATGACCATTGATGGTCAAGAAATTCCATTTTAATACCAAAACTGTATATGGTAATTTGGTTCTAATGGGCTCTCTGCAATGCTGTCACATAGGTTTAGTCTTTAAGAGTGTAAAAGTTGCGCGGCGACTGAAACTTAAAATTAACCTTTGCCGAAGTATTCTTGTTACCATGGTTGAGTGGTGTAAAGGTACCAATGTAATCTGTTTCAGGGTTAAGGCACTTATGCAGGGGTAAGGTAGAATGATTTCAAGGAAGACTGATGTAATATTGCTGAGTTAGAATGGTGTCAGAGTATGCTGGTGTCATATTGCGAAAGGACGGTGTCGGTTTAGATTGGTGTCATATTCTGAGGTAGAATTTGTTTGTGTGCAAAAACAATCAACTCAATTCAATACAGCAATTCAATACAAAGACAATACAGCAATTGTTATTATATAGCTCTCTCAAATCAAAGAAAAATTGGAACGAAAACATGCCCAACTTCATAGCCTTACGAAAACGGGCCTCAGTCAATCCATCTGGGATGAGATTGAATGAAATATCTGAAATTGGAATTTCGCGATTGGGAGGAGATTTGCCCCGAGATCCCCTCACTGATACCAACACACAGCAAACGACAGTTTCAGCGTAGATTGGTGTGATATTCATTTGGTAGAAGGGTTTCAGGGTAGACTGGTGTAATATTCATTTGGTAGAATGGTAGACTGGTGCCATATTAATAAGGTAGAATGGTTTCATGTAGACTGATGTAATATTGCATATGTTGAACGGTGTCAGTGTAGACTTGTAATTGTGGCGTATACTGATCGGGTCAGGTTGAGCTCGGGTCAAGGTAAGCTGGTTTCTGTTAAGTTGTTGTATATGGAGCCTAATGAAGATAACCAATCACCATCAGCGTTTAAAGGAGTTCCATGACTTCAGGACGCTGGTGTAGGTCTCTGGCCTTGCTCCATTTTCAGTTTAGATTGAAAAAGTTCCACTGTTCTTCTGAGTTAAAAAAATCGTGTTATGAGACGATCTACCGATTAAACCGATTAAAAACCTAATATTAAGGCGTTTATGCGTTTATCTATCCTTCTAAACATTTCTTTCAAGTTTGAGATTTCCGGTTTCTCAAATATTTATAACATTCACGGCATTACAGCGAACGAAAGTCTTGCCCACAGCTCTTTGCTTACATTTTTTCGCTGTCGAATTCTTCAAAACCATGTTATTCATAACGCCGCGATGTCCGATGCTTGGCTCTTCATTCTCTGAACAATGAACTATTAAAATGGGGGCTTTTATTCATTATCAAACCATGTGGTTGCTAAAAATTATTCATTTGTTGTCAAATTGGTTATTACTAGCAAACAGGGCTGGTAGAAATATTCGTATTTCGCTGCGCCGATGCTTATTAATAGCACTTTAACCGCGCGCATTTTGTGTTGGTATTGCGACTTGAACACAATTACGTCATTGCCCAGCCACAGGAAAGCGATAATTTTCCGGATTTTGCTCTTCAAAAGTTACTGTAAATTTTACTGCACACCATTCTTGTTCCTGCTCTAAGAAAGCCTTTAGTGAGAATTTAAAACTCTGTAAAGTATAATCTTCTGGAAGAAACTTCAATCGAAGCAAGGGTTTCTAATCATTCCTTGCCCCTGACTTAAACTAACCTATCAAGATGACAATATTTCGTCAAATATTTTAAACAGAGATATTAACGGATCAAATCACATCACTTCTGTACTGTGGTTTTTAGAGTACTCAGTTGGCCAAATTCCATGTTGCGCGCATTGGTAATCAAATTTGAGGTCTTGTAGGGAATATTTTAGCTTCGTTGATTTGCAAATGACTTATTGATTGTTTTATCCTTGCAGTGAAAACGGCAAGCTAGTACAGAACGATGGAGGGGAGTCGGATTCCAGTGAGGACGACGATGGGCAACCCAACTTTGGCAGTCATCACAACATGTTGTGCCCGCCGGAAATGACCAGGATCTTCAAGAACGAGCCAATTGACGCAATAGAACAGGAACAGAAACGAATACGATTCAGCTAGTCGAGCAGGGTGCCTTCCGTAGGCTCACAATACAAACTACAGCATCGGCACCTCAAAAACTTAATAGAAGTAAACATGTTTTTATCTACAGATCAAAGCTAACCTTCTAATTTATTTGGTTGGTTCAATCGGTTAGTTCCTTGGGTACCTACAATCCCAGCATATCGAATGAGAGAGATGCAACCTCCCTTTTTCATTTCCAAATTATAATTATCTGCCGTCTTTCTTCCCCTTCAAACAAAGTTAGCATCTGAGAATGAATTTCCTCTGCCCTGAAATGTTTATGTACTCTCTCCCTACTTTCCACTTGCCCCTTCCCCCCCCCTCCCCCTCCCCTGTTATAACTGATTGAAAGATCCTGATCCCCTGGCCGTTGGAACCTGGTTCCCAAAAAACCTGATTTTTTGATCCGCTGAAAAAATTAGAAGTGAAATAAACCCATCATACGAAACGGAACATGCGAGTTTCACTCGCATAGGATGTGAGGGCTAACAGAACTTGTGATTTACAGTTTAGATAGCTGTAAAACTTCCAGTGTTTATGGCAATTTATTCGTTACACGATCAAATTAAATATTTTATATATCTCAGGCATTGCAGTGCCGTTGGACAAATTAAAAGTAAGGGAATACTTCATTTAATCAAGTTACCCGGTGGCAACTTTTATTCTTATTAAATAAGCTGCCGAACTGCCCTATAGTAGTAACCCCTCGTCGTACCTTCCTGCATTATCCACTAATACGCTCTAAACACGGAATTGTCCGGCTTTTAATTTCACACAAAGTTCACACAAAGTTCCACCCCGATCAATATTAAAAGAGTGATAGAACGCATCTATTCATCTGTAACCTCTACTTAGATTGTCTTCTACCTGTTTGCCCCTTCTATTTTTATAAGTTTATAAATGCTTTCCAAGGTAGTTCGGCAGCTCAGCTTTTATTGGAAGATGCATTGAATACGGAGCAAATAATAACTTACAGCCACTGACTTTTTGTGAATGTATTTTAATGATATATGTGTATGTAGTGGATTACTTCTTTTATGAAGGTTACACGATGCCCCCAGCTGCTTGGGGCTCCTGATACTTATATAGACGACCTATTAGAGTATTAGTTTATCTAAAGGAAACCACGGAGCCACCAATTACCATACCGGTTCAAACAAATCCTGCGTGCTTAGGGATCATTCACAAATTACGTTATCATCTTGGGGGAGGGATGTTGTCGAATGATTACGTTACACTTACATGTTATTGTAACAACTACTGTAAACTTGATTACGAGGGGGAGTTGGGGTTAAAATCGGCCAAAAATTGATTACGTAATCTGTGACAATCCCTAATATTGGGCGCCACGGGTAAGCTAATACTTCATCTATTTTAAAAAGAAAAAACTCTTATTTTCATTTAACTAGTAATGTCCTTTTAGAATTCATTTAACATTTGATACATCCACTGGCTCTATTTGCTGTTAATCGGTCTTAATGTCTATTCGCCTTCACGTGTTGTGTATTGTGATAGTTTTTTGTATGATCCCAATGCCCCTAATGTTATTGTAGTTTCACATTATATTTGTGCTGTGAGCTTAAGATACTACCACCCTGAACAGTGTTGAATGGCCCGTGATACATATGGAATGAGACCACCGACCATTCAATTTGAAGTACTACTGCCTACGATACTATTTTCAGAACTATCATTCCACTTATCTAATTTTGTGGTGTCCTTCATTTAGAGTGAAGTAGCTATTAATCCGATATATATACTAATTATGGTGATGATTATACTTTTAGAATGCTCCTTTAAACCGGGTTGGGGCCATCCATAAAGGACGTACGCAAAATTTCGGCCATTCTGGACCCCTCCCTCCCCCTGGTCCGCAAACGTCCGCATTCAAGAAACCTCTCACTCCCCGCCGGACCTCCACATTTTTCCTAAAAATCATTTCAGTCATCACTTGTGAGCACGAGGTTTCATGATTTTCTGGTGAAATGACAGTCAAATCCACCGAAATTTCCGCACACTACGGACGTCCGCATTTGGCCACACAACTCCCTCCCCCTTATTGCGGACGTCCTTTATGGGTGGCTCCGTAGACATTATGCGTGCTGTGGTGATTCCTCGGTTCGAGTGAGACATCAAAATATTGATTATAATAAAAGGCAGTATCCAAATAGTCATTCAATGGAATTTAACAAGACAAAAGTAAACTTATTCGCTGAGCACTATACACATGGTATATAGTGAGGCTTTTTTCCTTTTCAAAACGTTTCGCAAACTTGCGACCCCCATTTGTTTGAGTCGCTTTACTACCTTGGCAACGCTTGACTCCCTTGACAGTTTGACACCACCTGACTACTTTGACACAACCGTACACCATGAAGGGGCCAGGTTACTATCTGGATGCCGTCTTACAACCTTGACACTGCTTCAATATCTTGGCACCACTTTAATTCCTTGATGACGCCTAACTACCTTGACACCATCTTACTTTCTTGGCACCACTTTAATACCTTGACACCGCCCTACAACCTTGACACCACTTTCATACCTTGACGCCGCTTTTCTTACTTGACACCGCTTTTCTTACTTGACACCGCCTTAGCAAAAAGATCCATCTCCAAGCCTCTATTTCGAAATTTTGGCTTAATGTTATTTGACCGGGCAAGGCAGCAAATTTGGATACTGCCTTGTTACGTTATCAGATATGTTAACAATATAAATAACACTGAATGAGCACTGGCCCTACCGTCAGGACGAACACAATTGTATCTTGCGTTAGGGTTGCCGACTTATTCTCATTAAAAATGACTGTAACATGTTAACCGTGTAATGCTACACCATTGTAAATGGAATTATTTTTATCATTTGTATAAGATTTGTCATTTGTTTCCCTGTTGTTGCAGACATGACGAGCAACATTGCTTAACACGTATATCCCTTTGCTTAACACGTATATCCCATTTGCGTTACGCGGCGCGCTTCCTCAGAAGCGCCGCGCGCGTACGCACACTTATGCGGGCTTAGGAAAATATCCCTGCAATAGCCGGCGCGCTGATATTGTCAGACGTTGTCTGACCATTATTTCAGTGACGGACGCGCGCCCCCGCCGAAGGCGTAGGGGTCAGACAACGTCTGACAATTCGTGACGACGCGACCGCGACACCTTTGGTTAAATTTTCTTTTTTAAATCTTCTCAATTTTTCACATTTTCACCAAAATTTCATAAATCAAAAGTTTGAAGCTACAATATTCGCATTGACGCACTGTCCATTTTCCTTACTTTCCTTGTCGTACGATGTATGACCCGCTGACGCCAGCCGCGAAGCTGATGAGAATCAGCGCCGCGCGCGCGGCGCTGATTCTCGAGAGGGTCTGTCAACGCCAGACAATACTTTCCAGGTTTTTTTTAAAAAACATTAATTGGTTATTTTTCATGTGCCCATCAAATGCATTCAACCCCACAACATTTTTGCAATTCCATGTGCTAAAGTGTAAGCTTTCATTAAACCATACCATTTTTGGTGTCTCATTATGACTTGTTTGGATATCTGATAAAGGTTTCTGATGAAGGCATCTCACTTGGATCCTGTCATGACTAAGGAAAGAGCTATTGGAAACCCAAAATATGTTGGCAGGACATTTTCTGCAAGCAAAACTCAAACACGAATTGATATAAGTTCATCTCCATTGTGAAGTTTTTAACTTAAAAGAATGTCATGCCTACATGAAGAGGTTCAATAGTATTCATACTATTCAGATATATTAATAATAATGTTGTGAAGGCTGAGATAGTCAAGTCCAGGATGGGCATCTGCATGATCTATAGATTTAAACATAGCTAATCTGAAGGCCATATTTTTGCAAAAAGCAAAAAAGCATGATTCTTGCAGGACCAAGCCAGATAGGAACAGATTTTAACGAGGCCTTTTTCAATCATAATTCTGATGCATTTTCTATTACTGCACATTATATTCCTTACCTATATCATTTTACATCTTCTTTGCAGAACAAATACAGTCATCTTTGTAGTCAAGCCACAGAACTCTCCAACAACTCCAACCGTTGTCTTTGACAGGATCCATGAAAGAAATTTCTTCATCAGAGAGCTAGGCAGATCCAAATAAAGCATGAGAAACCAAAAATGATATGGTGTACTGAAAGCTAACACTGTGGCACATGGACTTGAGACTGTGTTGTGGGGTTGAATGCATTTGATTGGCGCCTGATGGCCAACGCTCCTCCAACCATAAGATGTAGAGTGTTAGTTTCAGAAGCTCCAAGTTCATCAAGGAAATTAAGTTCATCAATGTCTTTATCCAGTGTAGGGAAGATCAAGTTCCATCTGGTCCTGACAAGATCAATAGATCAAGTCGTCTGTTTTTACTTGTAAACATAAATCAGGCTGTGTCTCCAAAGAGATGAGAATGAACCAGAGAAACAATTGGTCTCCATTCTGGACGACTTCACCCTTGCTTGCAAGGTTAAAAACATCTTTGTAGAACAAATACAGTCATCTTTGTAGTCAAGCCACAGAACTCTCCAACAACTCTCCAACAAATCCAACTGTAGTCCTTGATGGGATCCATAGAAGAAATGCCTTCATCAGAGAGCTAGGCAGATCCAAATAAAGCATGAGACACCAAATATGATTTGGTGTAGGTACTGAAAACTAACACTGTGGCACACGGACTTGCAACTGTGTTGTAGGGGTTGAATGCATTTGATGGGCGCTCAATGCCCAGAGAAACAATTGGTCTCCATTTTGGGCAACTTCACCCTTGCTTATTTATTATAATTGCAATGCACCATTCATTAATCATTATGAATGCCATGTGCTTTCTGTATTTGAAATCTAAGCATTCAATAAATACTGTGATTTATTTATGAAAGAAATACCTATTAATTCATTATTTTCTATTCTTAATCTAACCTTGAACTAAACTTATGAATCCTGAGATATGAGTGGTAAAACAGCAGAACAGTTATTCACACAAATAAAGAAGTTTGGTCAAGAAGGGCTCTTTGAAAAAGCTTTGCCACTTGTAATTGAAATTCTGAAGAAGGACCCTAAAGATATCGATGCCTTGAAATGTAAGATTGTCTGTCTTCTTAAGCTTGATAAATGTAAAGAAGCTTACCATTTCATGACTACTGACAAAGAATTGCAGAATCTTCCTTTGTGGCATGAGCGTGCCTATTGTCTGTATCGTATGAATAGGTTAGATGAGGCAATTGTTGAGCTAAATAATGCTGAACCCTCTCCTAAAGTGGATGATCTCCTGGCCCAAATATATTATAAACTTGAAAATTATGAAAAGTCTGTTGACATCTACAAAGCACTGATCAAAAATACATTAGATTCTAATTCTAATGAAAGAGAATCTAACTTAGCTGCTGCAATGGCTTCATTAGCTGCTTTTCATTCCAATGCAGTCAAGTGGATCAGTGTACGAGACAGTACATATGAATTATGCTATAATGCTGCATGTTATGACCTTGCTTCTGGTGACTTTGATTCAACTGAATCAAATTTAGAAAAGGCAGAAAAGCTCTGTCGCCAAGAGTTTGAAGATGATGATGTTGAAGTTAAGTCTGAATTGGCCCCAATACAGGTAATGAAAGGCTTACATTTGCAAAGATTAGGGAAAGAAAAGGAAGCACTGGAATTGTATAATCTGGTTTTGAAAGAAAAGCTGGCTGACTCTCAAACTATGGCAGTTGCAGCTAATAATATTATTTGCATAAATAAAGACCAAAACATGTTTGATAGCAGGAAAAAGATGAAGATTGCCAGTAATGACTCTGTTAACAAGAAGCTGGTATCTTATCAAACAAATACAATTGCATTTAACTCATGTCTTCTCAGCTTCTATACAAACCAATTAGAGCAATTCAAAAATAAAAGTGCACAACTTAAGTCTTCTGAAAACCCACTAGTTCCATTGCTTCTTGCTACTTCATATGTGAGAGACAAAAACTATGATCTTGCTCTGAAAATTTTGAATGAAGGCAATTCTCCAGACAAAATAGTAAGACTAACTATTGCTGAACTTTTAAAGAAATGTTCTATGTTTGATGAATGTGCTCATACAATCAAGAAAGAGTCATCTCTGTCAGATCGACCTGCTGCTATTGGTTTGGTGGCATCATTAATCCTACTCAGTGCTGGGGAACAGAATGCTGCAGAATATCTCACCACTGCCATTAATAACATGAGAAACTCCCAAAAATATTCTGATGAGAAAATAAATACGTGGATGATGGAATGTTCTAAATTTGAGCTAGCCTATGATATGCCACAAAAGGCAGCTGAAACTTTAGAATACCTTGTTAAAGATAACCCATCTAACATCAAAGCACTTGCATTATTGATTCAATCATATTCTCTTTTTGATGCTCCAAAAGCTCATGAAGTCGCTCTTCTATTGCCAGATATAGAAATTCCGTCATCAATAGATCTTGACAATCTTGAAATGGGGGTTGGAGTTACATCTGGCAGGGGCTTAAGAAAGGTTATCAAACCTGAAGAAGAAAAAATCAATGAAGCTAACAGAAAGTTTGAAACTAAAGAACAAAGAAGGAAGAAGAAAAAACCCAAGCTTCCAAAGGTTTTAGTTGAAGGAGGTCCTGATCCTGAGAGATGGATACCAAAGCAGGAACGAACATATTATCGCAAGAAGAAAAGGAATAGGAATGAGGCAATTGGTAAGGGGTCTCAGGGTCTTTCAGCCGTGAATAAAGCAGCTGAAGCAACTCTTGATATGTCTGACAAGCCAAAGAAGATCGTGGAAGAAGATACAAAACCTTCTACTCAAGCTGCTCCAACTGTTAATAAACAGCAAAGTTCAAAACCCAAACCAAAGGCAAAGAAAAAGGGAAAGGGAAAGTGGTAGTAAATACTCTTAAATAAAGCTGTTTGATTTGAGTTTCTCTGAATAGTAGAGTTATAGAGCATTTGGAAATTTGCTGAATTAATGTTATGTGGATAGATTTAATTTGATGGTTGATTTAATGTGTTTGATAGTAATGAGGAATTTCCATGTAATCCTTTTTGATTTAATTTCACGGGATGCAATACACTGGGTGCTTTAAAGTCTCAAGGTAATGGGTTAGTTTCTTTTAGATTACTAGTTTCATGAAATGACTAATTAATCATTATTTATGGTTATCAAATCATGTGTGTTTTAATGTACACCATTGTTATTCCTGTCGTGTAAAATGAATTGAAAGGTAATCCACATATTCACATAAGCAGTGCTTAAGTTCAAATAAAAGAATGTAAGCGAGTCTGCTTCAAATTATCTAGTCATGCCCAAAAATAAATTTCTTTTCGATTTCTTTGCAATATAATTTTTAACACAAGGAAATTGCTAGGTTAGTAGATTGTTATCTTTGAAAGCTGTGACTCAAACTACGATTATTTTGATATATTTTTACATTTGAGTATGAATCTTATGGCAGATTGTTGGTTTAAAATAATAAAGATTGATTGACATAAGACAATGGTAGTCTCAGATGGTTATAATGGAAAAGACAGGCTACAATTTGCCAATTGAAAGGCAATTATTCCAAAAGAAGCTTGATATCGCTATAGCTCAGTATGGGTGAGTGTTGACTGTCAAGAGTAATTATAATTAGATGGTCAGGCAGATTTTCTAATCTGGGCCTTGTTATGATTGAATAATTGAATTGAATTTTCTAAATTATTCCTGTTTTTGGCATCCCAAGTCTGGTATCTGAATCGATGATTAATGATTATTTTTGCAAAAGTACGTTGTTCATTATTAAGTTCATTAAAAAACATGCCCTAATTTAGGATTTTATCGAAGATGTTTTTGCTTTCAAACAGTAAAGTTGTCATATCCATGCCTCTTAAAAGATCAGCCGAGTTCTGCAGTTGACAATTTAATATTGCTATGATTTTCGTAAACTATTGCTTTGCAAGAGTCCTGAAGTCTAAAGCTTATATCAAATGGAGATGCCTTTTTCTAAAAATGCAGCTAATGATTCTGGCAATTAGATTTATTTCGGCGAAGATCTAGATGTATTGAATACTTTCAAAAAATAATTTACCATCGAATGAATTCAACACTTTTTAAGGAGATTGGAGAGCTTGCAGTTATAGATCTTTAGGGATAATATGCCAATTCATTTGAAATATGCCAATTCATTTGACTGTAGAATGTCGACTGAACCCTTCCCAATCTTAGAGCCTGGGCCATGATATTGGCCCTTGCGCCCCTGATGGACTGTGGCAACAACCTGTTCCTGCTTGGTGACTAGACTGCCTTTTAATAGCTAGGGTCTGCCACTGGTTATAGGTTGATTGTATTTGGGCTATGAAATTGAATCTGACAAAATTCATAATTTCAGGATGGCTGGAGGAGTGTTGCTGAAGAAATGGGTTTCAAAGGAGACATGAATGCTGTAGTACTTTCGAAGATCTATAAGCGTTACATTGAGGATTCATACGAAAAGTGTTCTTTTCATCCTCCTGGTTCATCCCCTTCCCCTGCACAGCACAAGTTCAAAAACTTCCTACCTCACAACCAAAGTTTTCAAATCTCCCGTCAAAAGAGGGTCTACAAAAGGAGGAAGAGCGTAGGGCGGGAACAAACCAAAGCATCCACGCCCCTGAGATGTAACAATCTGAAGACCAAGTGTACGAGAAACCCTAGTAGCAGCACATCATCCAGTAGGTGCGATTCTGCTGGAAGTGCCGCTTTCAGAAAAACAATGAACACATCCAATCCTGTCCAAAACAGAGCTGTCGTCAAGGCTAAATCTGTGCGAAACTTGTGGGACGGAATCAACAAATGTTCTACTGAGGAGGATAAGTTGAAAGTAACTTCTGGCTATGTTGCTACAAATGCAAGTCAACCAAGCAATGCTAACAGTTGTAATTCTGCTGCTAAATGGACTTTGTTGGAAGACAGAGAAGCATTCAATATCGATAACGTCGGAGCTTTTCCCAAACCTTCTGGCCCTCCAGGTATTATTATTATTAAATGAGGGTGTTTGAGTGCAAGGAGCTTTATCTAGCTGCTTAAAGTTGCGTTTCGCGTTGCACTGAGGTTACGCAACCACTGAAGTAATGTTTGTATGGTCCTATGAGACTATGGTTCAAACTTCCAAATTTTGTTCGATTGATTTGAATGCATCCCCCTGTTATGAAAAATGATATTACAAAAATACCCTTACTATCCTGCAGATCATTACAACGTGGATCCTGTGGTAAGACAGCTGGAGTGTGGGTTACCACATGAAGTTCAGTTTGGACTGAACACCCTACTTCTGATGACAAAGACCTGGTCCCTTCCTCTCCCAAAATACCCTCGCCTGCTTGGTGCTCTCCTTGCCAACACTGGCATTGTATTCCCTCACTCAATAGAGTCAGTTCCTGCTTCATTATAGTTTCTATTAATTTAAAGTAATTTTAATTGACAACCTAGACCCTTGGATAAATGGTAAGGATCAGTTTATACTGTGCAGTCGATCTAAACTCACACAACCATAAAGACTTACATAAGGTCAGTCTCACACCCTATCTTATTTCCCAGGGAATGTTTAGACAAGAAGATGGTAGAGTTTTGGGAGGATTCCCTGCAAGAACACAGTTTCTTCAACGGAGGGTTTGAGTCGGAGCTTATCAGGGCAAAACAGGTCAGTTTAGTATTGCTACATAGTAGATAGTGTGAGTAATAACTAATAGGCCTTCCTGCTTTCCTGAAGAATAGAGAGGATTTAAGAATTTGGTCAACACATCATCACGCCTCACAGGCTCGTGTTCTCATATGCCAAGTTTTTTCATATACAGCGATGATAAATTATTTCCGTAAGTTTCCTCTATTCGTCCTACAGTATAGAAAACCGAATAAAATGAGTTCTCCTGTTTGATATCACTTTCCCTTTTGATCCAGGTTAGCGTGATACTCTACAACTTATGTCACGTGTCCAGTAACTGCTCCTACCTCCTCAAATCCCAGACCTTCACTACCTACCTCCTTCAGGTCAGTCTACATACCTCCTTCAGGTCAGGGGAGAAGAGGGTGGTTTATTGTGAATCATTTCTTGTTGATATTGCCCGTTCTGTGACATGGTCGAATTAAAAGTAATTTCTTTCTTCTGGCTCTCCACGGATACAGTTGCTGGAAAACAAACTCCGGTTTATTCGATTTAGTGCAGTTGACGGTTCGCTGGTTTTGACTCAAAGCTGACAAAAACCTCCTTTCAGACGTTCCAGTGCAGAATTGTGTCAATCAGAAATAATGGTTTGAGCATGCTTCCTTTTCTTGCTAAAGAGGTAGGCAAAATCTTATTGTGTATTCTTCGGTGGTATGTAGGTTCACAGTGTACTAATTACGGAAAATTTTCTGACCGTATGTTACAAATTGCAACTTGTTACTTTTCTAAGAAACGGTCCTAGTTTGAAATTATAAAATTCCGTTTTATATCGTGGAAAAGTAGCAATGGCTAAAATACAAAGATATTTTAATTTATCAATTTACAAGTTTACACTGTCAAGACCCGTCAGATTAGAATTTCTTCCTAGAACTGGAAGAGTTCATTCATATCGGGGGGGTTCAGCAGTAAGTGGGAGGACGGCATCACCCTATCTGGTCGAGAATCCCAACCACCCACCCACCCACCAGATAGCGGCATGCCTGTAACTGGTCAAGCTGAACTGAAAATTAGACCCACCCCTACAAGCTACAGAAATTGTTTCAGGGACCACAAATTGGTTGCAAAAAGCGACCCTTTGTTTCATATAATCTTAGTTTCTCACTCTTATCAAATATATAAAGTCACTTACTGCTTTGAAGATTCCTTTCTAGGGACACAATCAATTTAATACCCATAATTGCTACAGATTTTAAAAACAAAAGAGAATTTTACCATACAACTGCCTAGATATCTAGATACCTAGAACTATCTAGACTGCACTGGGTGCAATGGGTAGGTATTGATGTGACCCGCAACATTTTTACGAACTCAAAACTTTTTTACTAACTAGGTACTAATCAACTTGAAACTTTGAAGTCTTATCTCCATAGTAACATTTATGTCACGTGAATTCTTCAAACAATTGTGCCAAATCATTGGCATATATCATCGATATTAGAAATCAGCTGGTTACGTCATCTTTTGTAGCATGTAATAGTCCATGATGACGTCACACCAATTTAAGGTTAAGATTCCTGATTCATAATTAAATTTACTTAGAGCGCTAGAGCAGCCGAGAAATCCAGTTTCAATATCCAAAATTTCTGAAAATGGGCATTTTGACAAATTTTTCACAAATTTCGTAACAAATTTAGTGGATTTACTGCATTTTACCCTAAAATTTATACCATTTACCGTCTGCCGCTATCTGGTCGCTAGTTCGAATTACCCACCCACCCCCCATGCCCTTAAGTGTGATGCTGTCCATACCACTTACCGCTGAACCCCCCCCCCCCGTTCATATTGTAATTTCTTGACTACACAAACTACGAACCACAGCATTTACCACATTGCCTTGGCTAAAAGGTCTGTGCAAGGAAGCGATCTCAGGCCATTGTAAATTGTCTATATCCGCTAGCTTAAGATATATAACTATACAATTATAACTGTGGTACAGTGAGTTGAGTTGGCTGCTAAATAATTGGCATGACAAAAAACAAAAACTTCAATTTACACAATAATACATTTCCTTCTTTCCTTTAACGTTTAAACGCGTTGTAGAATACAACACCTATTAATTAAAGCAACTGGGTTCCAGTTAGGGAGTCAGGGGTCCAGTTTCCAACTGGCCGAAGGAGAACAATAAATGCACTCTATCGAAAGCAAACTTTGTAAAATATCCAATTTGATCTGCGACGTCTGTTCATGTCCAACAAAAAATTCCAAAATAAGCTTTAAAATAACTAATCATGAACTATAAATAGATCATACTTTTTCAGCTGGTTGTGACCGAAAGTCCGCTGTACTCCGAGTGTATATTCGATAAGTTGACGGACTCCATCTTCTCTTCAGACCACTTTCTGATCGTTTCAGGTAAGAGAAGAGCAAAGAAAGTAATTTAGAGAGCAAGTTAAAACGTTTAAATGATACGATAAACTTTAAATCAGGAGCTTTCGAAAATCATGTGATTATCGTCGTCAGCTGAAGATGGAAGGTGAGAGGATGCTTATAAATGAAATGAGTGGTGTCAGGGAGTGGGGGATGGGTGGTGGGTGTGAGTGATCAGGTGACGGGATAATCAAATACAATATCACTAAAACATAAACAAGAAAAGTGGTGTCAGTAGTTAGGGAAGAGGATTCCTGAGTCAGTAGGTCTGAAGGTTGAGGAGATCTTGGGGAGGATGGGGTTCCACAGGGTGCTGCACTTTGGAGCGCTGTCTGTTCTGTTCATAGATGGTTTCCTAGTGGCTATGGCAGCCTGTTCTGTCAGGTCTAGGTGTGATCGGGAGGGGAGGGACTTGAGGATGTGGATGTCGTTCCAGGCAATGTTGTGTCCGATGGTGAGGGAGTGATGAGCTGGAGCAGATTTCACTCTGTCTGTAGTGTCGTCAACTGCGTTATTCAGTCTGTAGCATCTCTCGTGTTCTTTCATTCTGTCGAGGAGGGGCGGTAGGTCTGTCCGTTGTACTTGGCGGGGCAGTCGAGGCAGCTGATCTCGTAGATGGTGTTGGGAGTCTGGGAGGAGGGAGGAGTAGTCTTTGTCTTGGTGAGGAGGTTCCGGAGGGAGGTGTTGGAGGAGAAGGTGACGTCGATGTCGTGGTCGTTGAGGATCTTCTTGATGGGTTTGGAGAGGAGGGATGGAAGGGAGGAAGGTCTTCAAGGACGGTCGTGGTTTGATGTCTCTGTTGAAGGCAGCGAGAGATTGGTGGGTGGAGGGATTGTTGAACTTCTGGGAGACCTCTGTCATGATGGAGGAGATGCGGGAGGGAGGGAATCCGTTCTGTAGGAGGGTGTGTCGTACTGCCATTTTTGGATCTTGAGAAAGTAATATCTGTAACATTAAAACATTATTATTTTCTCCGCTTTAATTACAAATCGTGTAGATGTTATTAGTTGAAATTTGGAATGTGATAGCGAGTGATCTTTTACATACATTGATTACAGAATTATACATCCCGGTTTGAATTTAACATGACTAGAAATTCTATCCTGTTGGTAGGTGTAGCCATTTTTGGATCTTGAGCTCTAGCTAATTGAAGTCACAAATGTACAGAACTATCTAATTTGAGCATCATTTTCGAGTCTGACCCTCCAAATTATTAATTATGTACGTGACAGCAGCTTATGACAGACGATTAGAGGGGTGGGATCGGAATTTCACCTTTTATATATAATTCACAAGCTTTCGTCTTGTTTGAAAGCTGTCGCTTAGAGCGTTCTCTGTAAGTCTGTACCGCAGTTGACTTACAAACTACTTGTAATTTCTTCATTGTTTACCGGTACATATTATCTATTGGTGGGTTTTAAACTAACCAGTATAATTGTATGTGACTGTTCGAATAACTCGTATCGACACGTCATCAACGATTACTTATTTGTCGTCAAATGATCAGTTCTTCCACTCGTAACAGATTCGTCCTGAAATGTTGAGAATTCTGCGTTTGCGCGGCATAGCTGTCCACGTGGTTTACGGAAAGAAATTGTGCGCACCTCTCAATTTGATTTTATTTAGCTTGCTGTATCTTGAAACAGGTGGAAGGAAGAACTGCTTCTTGAAATCAGTTAAATCGTTGTACTCATTGATTTTTCAAATTACAGCTGTAATGTGTACTTGATTGTTATTATAACCCGAGTACTTAAGAACTAGAAAATATTGAGAAATTTGCAGATTTTTCTCGTAAAATTTTCGGTAAAATGATATCGAAAGTATATTTCGCGCGGGTTCAATTCTTGCGCGCGCAGCTTTTGGAGTGCTGCGCGCGTTCTCCAGGAGTGATGTTTGTGAAACTTTGGGCGGGCTTTGGAAAACGCCCTGCTTCATTCTTTGATTACACCGGGGTCCACACTCAGCTTTCATAGAATGTTTATACCCTCACTTTTCACATCTACCGATAATATCCGTCACGGTTTCACTTCTACAACTGCAAAACTTGCTTTTTTTTGATCCGCGCTTGGGTAGCTGTCTACGAATGGAAGACAGCAAATTGCCTATCTTTGTGTTGCCCTGTGATAAATCATGAAACTGTGTTTTCATTTCAGGATTGGAGTTTGTGTCTGGACTGTGTGAAAAGCCTGGTAATCACAGTACCTTGGTAGAGCGGCTCAAACCTTCCCACTACTCTCGTTTCTCACAACTTCTCCTGGTTCCTGATGTTCGGCTACTGCACACCACCCTAAATACGCTGTACAATCTCACTGCCATCGGTTAGTCGCTGAAGTAACAGCAATGAGCTTTCAAACCTCTGTCCTCTATGAAATCTTATTGATCTTCAAACAAACTGTCATCTTCATTGCTTGATATGACACTCAATTATTGGCTGATATGAGAGCAGTTTGTTTAACATTGTAACACCTAATCTCTGAATACCTCACTCACAAACCCTATTATCCAGACAAAGTACCGTGTGAGCAGCTCCTGGCGCTTCCCCACTTTATCAAACTACTCATCAAGCTGCTGAGTGTCTCTGCTGATCAGCTAAGGCACGATGGTATCAAGATCATGAGTTTTAAGAAAAACTTCGTCAGCAAAGATCCTCCGGAGACTCTTGGAAAGGTTTGTTTGAATTTGATATCAACAAGATAGTAGTGGGGTATGCCCGGTTGGAATAAAGGTTAGGCTGGTTGCCAATCCTGTGCGAGCGAAGCGAGCACGGTAGCTTTTGGTTGCGAGCGAGGTGCCGCGAAGCGGCGCCGAGCGAGCTGCAGCAGGGGTCTGGGGGCGCAGCCCCCAGCGGGGTCCAGGGGCAGAGCCCCTGTAGGGGGTCTAGGGGGCGAAGCCCCCGGAAAATTTTTGCTAAAAATGTATAATTTTGCAGGGTTTTCCTTCATTTGAGCAAGAAAATATCCGAGATTTAAACAGCGTGTTTCATTCAAAAATCTCTAATTTTTTGATTCAGAAGCCCCGAGTAGGCTACACATTATGTAATTCATAATTATTTCCACCTGACAGACAAAATTTGAATCACTTACTCACTGCTCACTATTCTTTTTTACTCAACCAATTGATGAATTGTAAAAGTAAATGTTCATGTTTCAAAGATCAATTGTGTGTCAGGCTTATAACTTAATAACTAACAAATATAATCAGCTAAAAGGCTGTCGTTTGATATATTACTATCCTAAAAAATGGAAGCACAGATTTTTGTTTGATAAGCGAGTCAAAACGTCACCTTTACTCATACACAGGAGTTCGAAAAAAACAAATTTCAGGCTGAATATTGATCATGATTTAATATTGTCTATGTGTCGCTGTATCTTGAATACGAATATTAGATATACTCCTGGTTTTTATTTCTAATTGGATTTCTGTTTTTGTTAAAATTAAGTCCACTCCTTAAAAGTTAAAACTCGATCAGATCATGCCGACTGGAAGTGCAACCACCGCTTTAGAGAGCTTGCAAGTTGCTGCTCTCAGCAGCAGTGTTTTACTACAGCTCACCCTCACAATAATCTAATCAGCTGCAACCAGGATTGCGAGAGAGCCTCCAGGATTGTAAGCGGAGCTTACAATCCTCCGAAAATAGTAACAAGTTGGGTTGCTCTGGTTGCGCTAGCATGGTCCATGGAATTCTGGATATATGCTGGATATTATGAGGGAAGTAGATAGACTACGCATATCCCTTCTGCAGTAATTATTAAAGCGAGAAGGTGTAATATCATAATATGAATGATACCAACGTAGTATGTACGTTATTCAGTGTTTCTAATCCTGACTAGTGCTAAGAATAAAATGGGAATTTTATGCATTGCATACTGATGGTGATACAGTGAGTAGCAAACTATGATTGCACGTTTCACTCTCCATTTTTGAAAACTGACTGATGTAACAGTAAAATTGTAGCTGCACACCTAATTTTAAGTCGTTAAATTCTGAAATTTCATGGTTGCTTTAACAAATAATGTTGCCCAGCTAGGATTGCCAGGATTGCAGGTTATTCCAACCGGGGGGGTATGCAATGTTCTGATATACAATTACTCAATTTTATCATTTGATTCCGGAAATGTATTTAGTTTTAAATTACTACAATCCCCTCAGGGCAAGTTGCCAGCTCGTGTGGACCCCAATGTAAGGAACACTCAGCTGATGAAAGAGAATCCCGGAAAAGCTCAGGAGTTTCCGAAGTTGGTTGAGCCGGTCAAGCCAAGAGAAGGAGACAGTGGGGCAGCTGCGGTGATAAGCCAGAAGGAAGATAAACTGAGTGCTGCAAAAGCGTCTGTGTGAGTACTCTTGACTATTTTCCTTGGTTAACCAGACGCTCTCCTTGGGCCACGCCCTCGCGGTTAACTTACCCTCGTTTTCAGCAAAATTTGAGATATCACAGATAAACCCATTTATTTGAATAGGTGTACCAATTTGTTTAAATTCTTAACGTCAACTATTTCGCAGGATAACACAGAAAGTTCAGCAGATCCCCCTCCCTGCTTCCACTTCCTCTACCTTCACGCCCACCTCCCCTTCCTTCACACCAGCACCCACCACCTTACCTTCCACCTCGGAATCCCAGCGCCGTATCAACGGAAAGGTCAAGGTCCAGTATCACTCATTTGACAGGGATCCCTACGAGTTCATTGCGGAACAAACGGAAAAGGAGAAGAAAGCAGCGAGCAAGCCGGCTCCGAAACGGAAGAAGAGTGTGGAGTGTTTTGCTGAAATCATCGAGGAGGAAATGGAGGTGGACGCTGAGATTATCGAGGAGACGGAAGGAAACAGGAGTAAAGATCTTGGTATGTATCAGTTGTTGTGCTTGTGCAATATTGAGATTTTGAAAAAAGGTCCTCAAGCCAGTCCTGTAGCCCTTAAATCTATCTTTAAAGTAAACCCAAGGCCATGTTCTCTGTTTCTTTTGACATTTTATTCCACGTAATCAGCTTCTTTTTCAGATGACAGTCTGCCAGAAGCCATTGAGTCGCAGCCAACGAATTTCCCGAAACCGGTTGAGCCAAAACCTTCCATCTTTTCTACGTTTAACCGGAATCAGCCTAGCGAATTCAACAAGTACAAGAAAACACTCACCCTTGACTTGTCAACTACACCTGAAAAGAAGGCTCGGGTTAGTTATAGTGCTTGTTTCTGTACTTTAGTTGCCAATAGACCCTTATTCCCTCCAGTGGTCAAAACTCTCTTTGATATAGAACTTTTCAGGATATTCAATCAATATTTTGCTTCATTTGATGGAATTTCCATTTCAGATCGACGGTATTGGAGCCTCTTGCCTCTCAACATCGGAACTCTCGAAATCACCGACTTTCGATAACACATCGACGGCTCCCTCTTCTCCTATATTTGACCAATTGGCAGCAAAATCTTCAAGATTTGATGGTGGAACCTCTCCGACATTCGATGAAAGAGCGTCGCCAACATTTGATACAGAAGCACCGCCAACCTTAAACAAAGGAGCCTCTTCAACATTCAATGAAAGAACATCACCAGCATTCGATAAAGCATCATCGCCGACATTTGATAAAGCATCATCGCCGACATTTGATAAAGTATCATCGCCGACGTTTGATAAAGCATCATCGCCGACATTTGATAGAATAGCATCACCAACCTTCGATGAAGTAGCATCGCCAACATTTGATAAAGTAGCATCGCCAACATTCGATAAAGCATCATCGCCGACATTTGATAAAGCGTCATCGCCAACATTTGATAAAGCGTCATCGCCGACATTTGATAGAGTAGTATCGCCAACATTATATAAAGCGTCATCGCCGACATTTGATAAAGGAGTATCGCCAACATTCGATAAAGCATCATCGCCGACATTTGATAAAGCATCATCGCCGACCTTCGATAAAGCATCATCGCCGACATTTGATAAAGCATCATCGCCGACATTTGATAAAGCGTCATCGCCAACATTTGATAAAGCGTCATCGCCGACATTTGACAGAGTAGCATCGCCAACATTCGATAAAGGAGCATCGCCAACATTTGATAGAGTAGCATCGCCAACATTCGATAAAGGGGTATCTCCTACATTTGATATAGAAACGTCTCCAATATTCAATAATGAATCTCCGAAGCCACCAACTGACACTCAGTGTCCCAAGGAAACTGAGCCTTGTTCAACAGTGGATATTGATAAATGTAATCCCAATGTTGTCAGTCAAGTGTCATCAGACTTGTCATCTGATGTAATGGAGAAAAAGAATTGCGAGGCAACCATTTGTAGTGACGAAGATACTCCAATACCCGATGATGATGTTAGATCGAATCTTCTGAAAACAAATCAGGAACTCTCTGAACAAAATCATCTCAGTGAAACGGCTCCGGCACAGTCCCTTGACAAACAGAGCTATGTCTCAGGACCAATCTTGTCTGAATCAACGGAGCAAGACACAGATGGAAATTCGAATGAGATACATAAAAACAATTCGGAGTATGCAATGATGCCTTCGAAAGTATCTACAGAATTAGAGGACCCCAGCTTGCTGGATAACCAACCCGTTCCAAAAACAGCTGTCTCCAACTTGTTCTCACTGAATGATGGTATGGATGCTTCACCGTCAGAAGTAGCTCCAAGTATTGTTCCTGAAGTGCAGCCAGTGGTGAATGGGCATGGCTCTCCCGTGGAAGCCGAGGTGACTGATACAGGAAACTGTTGTCCTGTGCCTCAAGAAGACTGTCAGAATGTTGAAGCTGAAAATCAGGATGATGCCAGTCAACAGATGATTTCCACTGAAAATCAGGATGGTGCCAATCAACAGATGATAGCAACTGAAAATCAAGATGCTGATAGTGTGATAGTTGCAGCTGAAAAACAGGATGATGATTTTCAGATAATTTCAACTGTGGGACCTGTAGCTGCTCTAAAATCTACTGTATTGGAAGAACCGGTTGCTACACAACAGATCATAGCAACAGGAGAAGCGGTTGCTAAGCAGCACATTATAGCGACAGGGGAACCGGTTGCTATGCAGCAGAATATTACAAATGGAGAACCGGATGCTAAGCAACAGATTATAGCAACAGGGGAACCAGTTGCTATGCAACAGAATATTACAAATGGAGAACCGGTTGCGATGCTGCAGACTATGGAAAATGGAGAACCGGTTGCCACGCAGCAGATTATAGCAACAGCAGAACCGGTTGTCACGCAACAGATAAAAACAACAGGAGGACAGGTTGCCGCGCAACAGATAAAAGCAACAGGAGGACAGGTTGCTACGCAACAGATTATTGCAAAAGGAGCTCCGGTTGCTACGCAACAGATGATCTCGTCAGATGGGCAAATGAATAACCAACAAATACTCTTAGTTCCACATTCCGAATCTCAACAGAGGATAGTGGTCAATGATCACCAAGGACAGCAAATGATTTTGGTCCCTACTAACGTATCGCAATCAAACGTTATTTCTGTTCCGCAACTCAGTACGCAACAAGTTAATTTCGTTTCGGCTGATCCGCAAATGACATCACCCAGACAAGTGTTGCTGTTGCCTCAATCTACTGCCCAACAATCCATCAACACATCTAACCCAGTCCTGTTCATCCCTAACAACCCCGCTCAACAGAGTGTGGTGAAGCACCCTGTAAACAGACAGCAGGTTCTGTTCCTGCCCAACACTCAGGAGAGACAGCAGAACTTCGGGCAGCAGTTGCTGTTGTTGCCTCAGAGCAGCAACAATGATGTTGTCATTCTGCCAAACAACAGCGCCCCTCAGCAGATGGTGATGCTTCCCAAGAAGCAGGTTATAAAGCCTGCCATTCTCCCTGCACAGCCCTGCAAGATGGACAGCCCCGTGATCCTTGCCCCCTGTATAGGACTGTGTCCCAAGAAATCTGCCGTTCTGGTGTCCTCGCCCCCGAAATCAGTTTCTCAAACTCAAAGAGTTGTCATGGTGTCCCAGCCACCGCCCACCTCAGTGTTTTATAGTCCGACAAAAGGAGGGCAGCCAGCGCAAATAGTTCAATCTACTCAGATTCTGCAACCTAATCAGATCCTGCAACCTAATCAGATACTCCAATCGCATCAGTTAATTCGAGCTGATCAAATAGCACAGCCGCACCAAACAGTGCAGCCTCATCAGGTTATGCAGCCGCAACAGGTCCTTATCTCGTCCCAACCAACCCCCGTCATCCTATCCCCCATGGGGTCTCCCAACAAAGCCATCATCCTGACCTCCCTGACTGGTGACCGAGTGGGGACCCCCACCTTCATCAGGGTATCGAGTGGTGGGCTCCCCTCCTCGAACATTACCTTCCTGCCCCCTCACAGCACCGGCAGTGCTTCAGACATCACTTCCTGTACGAGTGTGTACAGTGAGCCGGTGGTGTGTGCCACTCCTGCTTCTACTCACTGCACCCTCTCTCACTCTCCCGTTAAGAGCTCCTCCAACGGTCCTTCTCTCCTCTCTTCTGCTCAGGTACTTGGCATATTTCTGGGGGGAGGGGGGTATTATTCCAGTGGGTGGTTATTCAACGTTGTATTATTTCACCTCAGATGAAGGGCTCATTTTTGAGCCTTTACTCGAAGTAGAAAATTATTGGATCTTGTTTTAAATTGGAGCCCTTGCTTGACAAATCATTGAACTTGTCTTCTGCTCAGAAGGGTGGACGCCACAACCAGGAATCAAGTCGTACGAGCCTCAAACCGTCGCCTAGGAAACGTACGATTCCTCCTCGACCTCACGCCTTCCCTTGCTACTGGGACACTTGTACCGCGTAAGTTAGAGTACCGAGTAACTCAGAGTACCGTTAGTTTGAGTACCGAGTAATTATGAATATGATAATATTCAGGAGGGTTGGGTTCTTTTGAGATATGGTTTTGATAGTGTGTAGTGTGATCACTGCTAATCAACTGTCGGTTCATCTATCGGTTAAATGGCTTGAATTTTCGATTTATTGTTATTTGTTTTGTGCAAAGTTTTTCTTACATTTTATACTCCAGAATTTAACAAACTGAAGCCAACATCCATCGACTGATTTCGTTCTTCAGGGGGTTTGGAAGTGAGGTAGAGTTGTCGGATCACCTTGTGTCAGAGCACGTGACGGGTCACGTGACGGCCTGTCGGTGGATCACGTGTCATGAAACTCCCGGAACCAGATCCAAGTACTCGCTCCTGTTCCACGTCACGGTAAATATTTAATAGTGCAGGACACATTGCAGTTTGAGTTTGACCCTCTTTTTTGAACCTTGCCCTCCAAATCCTCTTTTCACCCTCTTTAAGACCAATTTGCCCTCATCTGAAAAATTGCCCTCAAAACGAATTTTTTATTTTCAAGGTTCGGCAGCTGTGCTCCCTGACTAACCATTATATCGAATTATAACAATATAACATGAAATTTGGCTCATTTTGTCCAGTTTTCAACTCCCACCTTACTCCCCAGTCCCCCTCTATCCGTCCCCTAACTCCCCCTCTTCCTGCAGAAGATCCACGCCCGAGCGCCCCACCTGACCCACCTCCCCACCTGCTCGAGACAGCCCCACCCAGTGGAGCGGTGGAGCGAGCCCCCCGAGTGCCCGGTGACAGGGAGTCTGCGGCTCCTGGCCGGCCTCACGCTCCGGAACATTATCAGATTCTCGCCCCTCACCGAGGACTTGCTGACGGAAGGGGCGTGCGCGGAGAACGCCATGTCTTCCCGCCAAGTTAGCAAGGTCATGGCGGACTGTCTGGCGTCCCTCCACCCAGACGATAATATCAAACCTCATTGTAGGTGATTACAACTCTCCCCTATTTAGAGAGTTTTTCTTTCTTGCAGTCATTTGTTGAATTTGAAATACGTTTATTTATATGATCAGTTTGGATTTCAAAATCATTTATATTTATAGGTGATAAAATTGATTGCAAATTAAATCAGAACGCAATTAAATCATTTTAAAGTTGAATATTTTGCTTATGTACAAATAATCGATTTTAAAGTCAATAGATGAAACGTTATAAGTATAAATATACAAACATTGATGTCCTACGGATAAATATATTACATGGCATCGAATTTTATATTATTCTGCTTTTGCTATTTGAAATAAGTCAAACGTCTATCATTTCAATGTTGTGTATGAGTATCAACAATTTATGCCAATTTTGTTAATCTTTGTGATTGTCAGACAAGTTAAATGGACAAGCCTGGCACATATCTGCTAAAATCTACATGTTTATCTGCACTCACTTGGTTACGAATACGTGTGTCTACGCTGCACGCGTACGCACACCTATGCGGGCTTAATATTAACTGGACCTACCCGTGTTA
Source organism: Beroe forskalii (assembly GCA_011033025.1). Taxonomy (NCBI): domain Eukaryota; kingdom Metazoa; phylum Ctenophora; class Nuda; order Beroida; family Beroidae; genus Beroe; species Beroe forskalii. The sequence goes on from WFMF01000198.1 coordinate 275,502, forward strand.
ATTTAAACACGTATGTCCCTGTTTGCGTTGCGTGGCGCGCTTCCCCAGAACAGGGACGCGCGTACGGGTACGCACACGTATGCGGGCTCATGAATGATGAACCGTGTTAAAAACCGTGTTTTTTGTTTTGTCTGACGACTGACGTCGCGTTCCTTAGCCCGCATAGGTGTGTGTGTGTGTGTACGCGCCGCGCGCTTCCCTACGAGGAAGCGCGCCGCCCTTGTCAGGCGTTGCCTGACCCCCTCGCGCGCGCCATAGCCAAATAAGATTTGAAATAATGGGTCAGACAACGCCGCCTGACGATAACAGCGGTATACGTGTTTAGCAAGACTTTGCCCTAACCAGGACCCTGGTTACGCGCACGGAGTGCGCGGCAAGCGCTAAAACGCCCCTCGCGCGCGCGCCCCGACTCGCAGACAAGGTCTGCAGCAACACCTATGCGGGCTTAGAAATATGTCAATATGACCCGCTGTTAACCAGGGGTGTTGGGGTAGGTCTCCCATATAAACGGGAGCCTTCATTATCTATGACAATGACGTCACTCAGAAAAATATAATGAAGCGCACCTAGCGCTTTAAGGACTAGGGTTAGGGTCAGGATTAAGGTCAAGATTTGTTAGGGTTAGGGTTAGGATTAAGGTTAGGGTTTTGGTTAGGGTTATGGTTAGGTTTAGGATACAGAAAAATTGACGTTTAGATCTGTGACGTCACTCAGAGCCGTTTATATGGGAGAGATACCGGTGTTGGAATTGAGCAAGTGCAAGGCGTGGCGCGCGCGCGTAAACATAAAACTATTGTAGGATGTTACCCTACCCTCCGCCGCGCACGCAAGGTTTTCCGCGGGGAGAAACAACACGACCCTCCAAACCTCCGAGTGTTGCGCGCAGGGATGGGAGAAATCCATCAATAAAACTAGGGATCTGGTTAGAGCTTGCCCTAACCAGCGCCCTGGTTTCGCGCACGGAGTGCGCGGCGCGGCAAGCCGCTAAACCAGGGCCCTATTTCTCACTAACAGTTGGTCGTTTTGACGTGTCGATTTGACACGTCAAAACGACCATCCAGGAAAATGGCGCCGCGCCGTACGTTTATAGTAGTTTCTCAGTTTTCATCCAAAAACTGACCAATTATGTCAGCATTGGATAGCTGACTTCATATGAAGTACCAACAAATCACTTCATACACATTTCCTTCTTGCTTCCAAGTTTATCTAACCAAGTCTTCTTCCACTTATTCCCTTTAAATGTACCTATCCAAAGATCTGGGTGAGGAATACCATACCAATCGTTTCTATCTTTTAAAATTATATTAGTGAAAGACTTTATTGCTTGTTTGAGTTTCGTCTACATCATGATCAGCCTATCTTACCATTGAAAGAACAGTTTTTCGGTTAGCTCTGGTCCTGTAAGATCTGCTTATAACATGTTATCATTTACAGGTTTTCCTTTCCAAGTTTTATTCGTTGGATGCCAGCTTTATTGGTAGTTTGTTCTTGAAATATGAATATTTTTTCAATAGTGCTTCTATACGAAATAAGTTAAAGCTCATTTAAGGCAAAATACTTTCCATGAGTCCATGAATGTGATTATTCCTTTGAAGCTATAAATGTCTCTTGATGCCTTATTGTAGTAAGCCTTCAAATCTATCTAGTTTTGCTTTTTTGGTGCCACTTCATTTGTCTATCTGAGGGAAATATTGCCCTCTTCATTCTCCACAAAATTTATAATCTGTTATAATCTGTTATCATTCACATTTCACAGGTTTTCCTTTCTATGTTTCAATCCTTGGATCCCTTTTATTTATTTTGTTTATTTATTTTATTTATTTATTGACAAGTTGTACTTCATGAGGTCATGATATATGTATAGTTTCATAATACCTCATAGGAAGTAAGTTTTTTAATTGAATTGAATTGAACTCATTTAAGGCATTGTTTTGAGGGCAAATAGTGTCCATGAATGTGATTTTTTCTTTCCAAGTTATATTTACCTCTTAATGCCTTATTATTTTGAGCTTATTTCATTGCCGACTTCATTCTCATAAAATCCATTTTCTGTCTCCACAAATGTAGTTTCTGTCGTTTTCAATTTGTGTTAATTTATGCTGAAAATTTCACCTAGTTTTTGGTGTCTATTTGAGGCAAAATATTTCCCACTTTATACTTCGCAATGTGGACATATATTTATGATATTTGTAATTCATTTTAATGCAAGTTTTCAGTGAACAATTTACACAGTTTATGGTGCCACTTGATATGCCTATTTGAGGTAAATCATTTGCATAATTTTCATGTCAGTATGA
>WFMF01000198.1:277898-312114 GCA_011033025.1 Beroe forskalii
AAATATCATAATCATAGTTTAAGAAAGCAATACAGGTGCATCACCATTAGTGTATCACAATTTCACAAAACAGCATCAATATAATTGAAAAAAGCCTGCAATATGCAATGAAAGGCTTTAGTTTATTGAATCAGACATTGGCTTCCACGCCTGGGGGGGAAAATCTCCGAAGAGAGTAAAATATTATATAGCTTGAGGAAGCACCAAACATCCATGATGGATGGTGTATCACAATAACAGAATCAAATACTTAATTATAAACTAATAAAATCTGATATTGGCTTCCACGCCTTGAGACATTCGATTATACTTGTGACATCACAGTGCGATTTTTTTGGGAGCGCTCGTTATCTCGTACGAAAGTATAACATTTTGTTGTTTGTACTGAAAGCTTAATTATCTACTTGCTGAACACGTCGTATATAGGATGCAGATGTTGCCCTACCCTCGTGCGCTGCGCAACGTTCCACATTTGTACGCGGTCACTTTGCGCTCTCGCCATCCAGCTAAAAGAAATAAACGGGCAACGTCCGTCGACTAAACACGTATATCCCTGTTTGCGTTGCGCAGCGCGCTTCCTCAGAACAAGGATCAAGCGCGCGGCGCGTAAACACACTTCCTAAGCTTGCCCTAACCAGCGCCCTGGTTAAGGGAATTCCTAAGCCCGCATAGGTGTGTGTACGCGCGCGGCGCTTCCCTACGCGACGATAACAAGTGTATACGTGTTTAGCAATAAACACACCTATGCGGGCTTAGGAAATTATTTCCTAAGCCCGCATAGGTGTGTGTAGGCGCGCGGCGCTTCCCGTCCCTGAGGAAGCGCGCCGCGCAACGCAGACAGGGATAAACGTGTTTAGCAAGGAAATTATCTACAAAATAAAATCAGACACAATTTTTGCTTCTTAGAGAATCTCTTTTTCTAGTTTCTACTTGCTACAAAAATTTATATTTAGTATTATTAAATCATATAAATACTATTTGAATTAAAAAGAAATCTTTCTTCAAGACATCAATCTGCAAGACTTTTCTCCAACTCCGTACTTGAACACCAACATGATTCCTTTAGGTAATGCAATGTGGAGAGCAGTAGGATCTTAATGAGTCACACCAAGATGAGTGGTGTGCAGGCATCTTCAGTCCAATACCTACCTCAGCTTTCGGGGTGTTTGAATTGCGAGAGCTTTTTATGAGGTAGGCTTCCTAAGCCTGCATAGGTGTGTGTGCGCGCGGCGCTGCCCTGTGCTGGGGAAGCGCGCCGCGCAACGCAGACAGGGATATACGTGTTTAGCAAGAGGTAGGCCCCCCAGCATTCACCCCCTGGTACCAGGGTATAGCACCGTCAAGTGCAGTGACCACCTGCCTGAATGAATCTGAAACTTGCTCTTAGGTCTTTGTCTTTACTCCAAGCACCAAGAAATTAAGCAACACACTAAGTGAAGAGAGTAGAGGACCCGAGGATGGATCCGGGTCATTTGTGTTCTTTTTACGTTGCATTAATGAAATTAATGCGAGTGGCATGCATCCTGATCCAATACTTCATCTTGAGAGATGCTTCTCCCTGAGAATCAGGGTTAAAACATATTTGAATTAAAAGAAATCTTTCTTCAAGACATCAATCTGCAAGACTTCTCTCCAACTCCACTTGAACACCAACATGATTCCTTTAGGTAATGCAATGTGAGCAGTAGGATCTTAATGAAGTCACACCAAGATGAGTGGTGTGCAGGCATCTTCAGTCAATACCTACCTCAGCTTTCGGGTGTTTAAATGTCACCCCCTGGTACCAGGGTATAGCACCGTCAAGTGCAGTGACCACCTGCCTGAATGAATCTGAAACTTGCTCTTAGGGTCAGCAACACACTAAGTGAAGAGAAGTAGAGGACCGGCTGGATCCGGGTCATTTGTGTCTTTATGTTGCACATTAATGAAATTGGCATGCATCCTGATCCAATACTTCATCTTGAGAGATGCTTCTCCTGAGAATCAGGGTTAAAACATATTTGAATTTAAAAAAGAAACCTTTCTTCAAGACATCAATCTGCAAGACTTTCTCCATGTGAACACCAACATGATTCCTTTAGGTAATGCAATGTAGGTAGGATCTTTCAGTCACACCAGATGACCTATCTTCAGTCCAATACCTACCGGGGGTGTTTAAATTGCGAGAGCTTTTTATGAGGTAGGCCCCCCAGCAGTCACCCCCTGGTACCAGGGTTTAGCACCGTCAAGTGCAGTGACCACCTGCCTGAATGAATCTGAAACTTGCTCTTAGGTCTTTGTCTTTACTCCAAGCACCAAGAAATTAAGCAACACACTAAGTGAAGAGAAGTAGAGGACCGGCGGATGGATCCGGGTCATTTGTGTCCTTTTTGTTGCACATTAATGAAATTAATGGGAGTGGCATGCATCCTGATCCAATACTTCATCTTGAGAGATGCTTCTCCTGAGAATCAGGGTTAAAACATATTTGAATTAAAAAGAAATCTTTCTTCAAGACATCAATCTGCAAGACTTTTCTCCAACTCCGTACTTGAACACCAACATGATTCCTTTAGGTAATGCAATGTGGAGAGCAGTAGGATCTTAATGAGTCACACCAATACTATAATATGATATAACAGCTTTGCTGTCAAGTAGCACGATTCATTTTAACCGAATTAAAAAAAATAGTAGTATGTTTTTACCTTCCTAAGCCCACATAGGTGTGTGTACACTCCGCGTGCTTTCTCAAAACAGTGTGTCCCATAGAATTATAATATTTTGCAGGTTTGCCAGGTGTTGCATGTCCAGACAAATTCTGGCAATTGCAGGTTAATTTAGGAGAGATGATGCTGAATTGCTGGAATCATTGTTCTCTTATTATTATCCACCGGTCCTCTACTTCTCTTGGTGCTTGGAGTAAAGACAAAGACCAAAGAGCAAGTTTCAGATTCATTCAGGCAGGTGGTCACTGCACTTGACGGTGCTATACCCTGGTACCAGTGGGTGAGTGCTGGGAGGCCTACCTCATAAAAACAGTGTGTCCCATAGAGTTATAATATTTTGCAGGTTTGCCAGATGTTGCATGTCCAGACAAATTCTGGCAATTGCAGGTTAATTTAGGAGAGATGATGCTGAATTGCTGGAATCATTGTTCTCTTATTATTCTTATTATTATCCACCAGTCCTCTACTTCTCTTGGTGCTTGGAGTTAAGACAAAGACCAAAGAGCAAGTTTCAGATTCATTCAGGCAGGTGGTCACTGCACTTGACGGTGCTATACCCTGGTACCAGTGGGTGAGTGCTGGGGGGCCTACCTCATAAAAAGCTCTCACAATTTAAACACCCTGATTGATTAATTAATTAATTACTTCTAAATATACAAACATTGTGTCACTATATAATAATCTAAAGTTAAAAAGGATACTTGAATGTAACCTGAATATATTGGATAATTTAAATTAATTAACTTAATATACAGATATTTGAATATCTGTGCAATACCTACCTCAGCTTTAATTTATTTTACCCTTTTATCTACTTATATGTAAGAGCAAGTAAGAGCAAGTAAGAGCAAGTTTCAGATTCATTCAGGCAGGTGGTCACTGCACTTGACGGTGCTATACCCTGGTACCAGGGGGTGACTGCTGGGGGGCCTACCTCATAAAAAGCTGTCGCAATTTAAACACCCCGAAAGCTGAGGTAGGTATTGGACTGAAGATGCTTGCACATCACTCATCTTGGTGTGACTCATTAAGATCCTACTGCTCTCCACATTGCATTACCTAAAGGAATCATGTTGATGTTCAAGTACGAAGTTGGAGAAAAGTCTTGCAGATTGATGTCTTGAAGAAAGATTTCTTTTTAATTCAAATATGGTACATTTAATTCTTATTGTGGTTGCTATAACCACCATTATTTAAACTCAGGCTTGATTTTATTTACATTCTGGCTATTCAGATGTTCTTCCATGCTTTTTACTTACTTTGGGGTGGAACGGTAAATTCGGCCGAAGCCCTACAAACCGTGCCGTCAGGAACAACCTCTGCTGGCTGAGCCTAAGGCTCCCTGAGATATACAATATTAATACTACCAATATGAAATGCTGCGACGATCTTCCCGGAGCCTAGATGATCGTCACCATCCTGCAGCTTGCAATCCCTTATGGAGCGAGTCCAAAAGAGAAGACAGAGACCAAACTGCAGGGTTTAGTACCTGAGAGGATTCGCACACTAGGAGTGCTTTGACCTGGAGATATGATCTATTAAGTGGGAACTGGGAATAGGAATCGAAGTCGCTTTAACTGAGACCAGGTCTAAGTGCAAAGAAGATACTGTTTTTATTAATCAGTCAAAACTTCTGAGAAACAAATCTGTACTTTCCTAAGTTGTGTTATCTGACTGCCAATATATGCAAAAGGCATAGACAGAAGTGCCCCGGGATGTAACTAGGAGTTAGGACTGAGTGTTGAAGCCTAACCAGAGAGGTTAAGGCAGCTATTGTCTGTCCTGAAGAGAAATGTGTTGTGAAATCTAGGACGATTTGACTATAAGAAATTATCTGCTAAATAAATACTGTATGTGGGAATCATAACTAAATGTTGGAGTTGCTAAGTGGTGAAAGCTCAATACAAAGCCTCATTACCAGACAAACTTATAGGGTGCTGGGGACATTTCCTGATAGTGGTAGGAGAATATCTCCCACTACATCGAGATACTATAGGTCTCTTCCTGGTGAATCTGCATGTCCTGCGTTGCATCTAGATATCTGAAGTCTGTGCCAACAGCAATCAGCATCCTGCGGCTGCTCCATGTAGCTGATAGCACACTAATTTGCATCATCAACCGCCTGATAGAGTGGTAAATGCTTTTCCCGTTGGGACTTCCTGCGTAACGTTTAATTTTCCTGGGTATTCGGGCTGGCTCATGGCTCAATGCCAATAGCAGTGGATCCTGCGCAGGAAAGCTAGCCTTTCTTTGGGAAAGAAGCTGGTCCAAGAGTATCTTGGTCTGCATCCTGTTGATGTAAGACTGAGGTAGTCCAAACCTTTTGAAATGTTCCTTAGCTGTCTCCTATTTCGTTACAGTCACCTGACAATTGAAAGCTATGTTAATATTATTCTTAGTGGGGTCTGAGTGATCTGACATGAACAATAGCAATTAACATTTGCCTAATCATGTAAAATAGATCCGCCATGAAGAAGAGATTGTAGAATTAATCAAAACTTCATGAGCGCTGGAAAAATGGAAAACTGGATAAAAAGAAAGAATACTCCTCCTAGTGTAGAATGATCCACTGATGTCCTCTTCACACTTTCACAGGAAAAACAAAAGCGGGAGCAGAAACAGGAGATGGTGATGTCTCACACCACGAAGGTGACGAGGAGGTTGGGGGGTGAAGGAAGCTTTGAATGGAGCTACCGATGCGGGGTGCAGGATTATGAGTCCTGGTCCTCCTGGAGCAATAGCAGGGAAGAAGTGAAGTGAAGAAGTTCCAGATGGTAGGATAGGGTAGCAACGATAGGAGAGGCTCTGTAGCGTAAGGAATCGGGGTGTTGCAGAAGCTGGTTGAGAATCAAGATTCACTGCATCTGGTGTGGAGGATTCAAGAGAACTTGATTGGATGTCTCAGGAAAGTTGTAAAGCCCCAACTGGTTTGACTGGTTATTATTCCTGTTTTTTTTGGAGTAGCTATCTGCTAAAGCCACCATGAGCACTTGTTGTAGTTACAGCCTGGTGCATATATCTCACTGGCTGCATGCTGTAGGAACTTTGTCTGGAACTCGCCTTGTCAGTAAATCCTACTTCATTCAGCCTGTATCGTGTCGCAAGCTGCTAAGTAAGGGATTACAAGCTGGGTAAAAACTGATGTAAGAAAAACTTGTGCTATAATCTGCCTAAGTTCAGAAGTACTGCAATGAGTCAAGTCTGAAGTTGAATCACGAAGAGTTTAAGTGATCAAACAACAATATAATACTAGCGGCATACTACACCAGCAAAGCCATAGTAGATAACTATGAATGTAGCTCTGTGTCTCCCTTTATTGTCAGCGCTGAGAGTCCTTCCCATTGACTGTTGCAACAATGAGAGCACCTGATAGGGTTATAAGGGGGGGGGGATTAGAGCCTGAGCTCAGCCTGGTAAGTTTTTGTCTGGATTCAGGATCTCCGGTCCATCGTGGATCTGGGTTGAGACTGAGACTTGCCGAGTTCTTTCAAGTCGGGAGCTGCTAGTGCCTGTTAATCCAACAGCCTGTATCCACTACGTCGGCCACTGTCGACCTCATCCTCATTGGAACTAAGTGAAGTAGGGTTTGGGGGGGTGGGGGGGGGGGTTTGAGCTTAAGCTCAGCCTGGTGTGTTTCCTGAGGTTCCATCCCAGTGCAGACACTGGATGGAGAGGTTTGAGGGTCTTGAGGAGGTGCAGCTACAAGTGGTAGATGGTACAGTCTCAAGGGAGTCTTGCGCCCGCTTCGTTCTTCCATGCTATATCATTATGTAGGCATGATCAGATAATTTTCCTCATTCTGTATGGAAGCAGAATTTGGTAACCTTTATTTTCAATCTGTTTTTGATAATTTATTAAATCAAATTGAACAATTTTTTAATTTTAATTTAACGATTTCTTGATCTCAGAAGGTGCTTATCACCATATGGAGTTTTCTGAAGACAAGAGATAATATAATCATTTCAAATGTTGTATTCTCGAAACTGGCAGTAAATCAGTGGTGAAAAGTAGATCTGATTTGAATCCATTATTGCACTTTTAGTGTTTCACTATGGGGTCCCCCTCAGTCAATGCTTAAGCAATCAAGTTCAACAACTGGTACATGATTTAAAATTGTATCTGACGCTTCATTCATATAAACTTGAGAAGATATATGTATGATATGCAAGTATTACACTGTAGTTGAGTGAAACAAAGAGTCAAGTCAGTCCACACCACAAAAATCTACAAGTTTCAACAGGTTACATTATCTGAATAATATAAAACCTATCGTCCTCAGGATCTCCTTGGACAGAGACTTACTGAAGTAATTAAAAACATAAAATGTTGTCAACAAGATATACATAAAAACTTAAAATTAAAATTGGACAAAAGGGGAATAAATTAGTAAAAAGCAAAATTTACAAAAATATGTACATTGTCATTGTGCTGACATAAACATTAAACCTTTCATTCTAATTCAAATTCTAATTTATTGTGTAAGGATAAGTTGAATTATTCTATGATATTTATTTTTCAGTTCTGATGATCTATGTGTCCTCAATGGTTGTGGCTATCCTTTTGTCAATCTTCAGTGTTGTTGAAAGTAGCCCTTATATTCTTGTAGAAGATGCCATTCTGTCTATAGATGCAAGTACATATACATTGAAGGTTCATTATGGTAGCATTCCATCCAATACAATTCTAAGTTGTCAAAGTTCTGGTCTGAATATAGAATCAGTTAACCTCCTGGCAAACACCTATGGAACCTTAAACATCAAAATAACTGCTCAGAGCACCATTAATTCAGCTTCATCATTTTTGGTAGAATGTAGCACTAATGGAGATAGTGTATTCAGAACAGAAGCTGTATTATCATTTGTTGGAGTGAAAATTGTACTGTGTAGTGATGTGCTATTTTTTAATAACAATCCACTGCTGCTACAATTGAAAAGTGGATTAACTAACAGTAATGGTAATACATTGACCATTCAATGCTCAGCAACCAATTTGGAAATAAAAGAGTACATAACAAGCAGTAGTATAAATGAATTTCCTACTTCAGCTTCTTCTACTTGTACAACTGGTATATGTCAATCAACTCTTGAATGTGTTACTACTAATTCTGTTCAAAATGCAAATGTCATTCAAGGATTTTCAGATAAGAAAATTATAATCATGAATCCTTCACTTTACATAAGTTCCTCATTTCAAACAATTAGTATCAATAAGAATGGAACATTCATTATATACACCTATCCTGAAGAAGAAACTGCTTCACAGGTTGATTGTTTTATTAATGCAATAGTGTTTGATGAATATAATGTACAGGACTTTGACAAAGATGAAAGTTTTGAAGATATACAACTAGAAAAATTATCTGAGAGGGAATACAATGTATATCCAAGGAACTCTGTTACTGAATATGGTGTTTTTGGTGTTAAATGTCGTGCAACATTATTAAATAGAGCTGTGCAAGCAAGTTTCATGTTCACATTTATCCCTAGTGGAGAGAGCACTCTGTCAACAGAAAAGATAGATTTTGAAGATTATGTAAAAGTTAATTGCTCATGTGATGTGATAAATGAGCATTGTGATGATAGGTGCTGCTGTGACAATGACTGCTCATCAAGCCAAGTAAGTGAATTTATCTATCATAGACCAATAGAATATTCTATTTGAGATAGCATCTTTCTACTGATCATGATTGTATAGATTAATTTATTTATTTAATTCACATTTAATAAAATGGAAAATTATGTGAGCTATAAATTCTTTTGTTGAATAATGATCAGCTATCAAATGATCACCTTGTTCAACATACTGTACTTCTGAATTATATTACAAAGTAGTGCACCTCAATTTACTATATTGATATCATTTGGATTTTGATTTCAGAAGCAATCATTTGGTAGCTGTCTTGAAGGTCCATATGGTGGGAATTTTATATCCACCATTGCACCTGACTGTTCAGATATCAAAAATGTTTCTCCATTGGAACGTGTTCTGTGTATAAAGAAATCAAATTCAGCTCATTTAGGAATATATTTCAACTATGTCAATTCAAGGTTACTCTTCATTATTTTCATTTTGTATTTTATCTAATGTCTTAAATAATTTTATCATATATTTAAACACATTCAAAATTCAATTGAGTTATCCTGATTGGTTAAAAATGATGTTTTAACATTTTATCTGGCTGAAATGAACCAACTAGACATCATTTGAAGATTTAACCATCAACTGTAAAATGAGTTTTATCAAAATAATACCCCTTTCATTGAAGCATTGAATTGCCAATGAGTCATAATTTCAATTGTTTAGAATTGCCATTTGTTTACAAATTCCTAGACTCAAAGTTGGTAATAATTGCACACTTTAATACTCAGTACATCTACACAAAACACTTGGTTGGACTCTAAAATTACTGGAATAGATATCAACAGTCCTTTAGCAACAAAAGGATTTCCAATACATACACAATCCAGAAATTATCAAGAAGGATATCTATCATTGCCAGGTATTTATAAATCAATGCAATGAAGAGAATGCAATGATGATAAAATATTTCAGTTAATAATTAATTTGAGAAATTTTTGCTTAGAAAATACTAGTCTTAAAGAGCTTGAAAATTGTAATACCTTAATTATGAAATTTTTCACTCCATAAGGGAAGACTGAAGGAGTCTGTATAACTGGAGTACCTGTCAGAATCTTGGAAAGCTCTCATGTTGTTTGTGAAAGGATGATTGAAAGTGAATGCAACCTTGACCCAACTGGATTGTTTTCAGCTCGTTCTTATCTCAGCCCTCAGAACACAGTGGTTGATCCTTGTGAATGGTTAGTTGGTACACTTGATCATAGTTGAGTAATTGATAGGATTTTCAAGGGCTGCCTGCTGTAGAACTTTGTCTGGAACTCGCCTTGTCAGTAAATCCTACTTCATTCAGCCTGTATCGTGTCGCAAGCTGCTAAGTAATGGGTTACAAGCTGGGTAAAAACTGATGTAAGAAAACTGCTGTAGGAACTTTGTCTGGAACTCGCCTTGTCAGTAAATCCTACTTCATTCAGCCTGTATCGTGTCGCAAGCTGCTAAGTAAGGGGTTACAAGCTGGGTAAAAACTGATGTAAGAAAAACTTGTGCTATAATCTGCCTAAGTTCAGAAGTACTGCAATGAGTCAAGTCTGAAGTTGAATCACGAAGAGTTTAAGTGATCAAACAACAATATAATACTAGCGGCATACTACACCAGCAAAGCCATAGTAGATGACTATGAATGTAGCTCTGTGTCTCCCTTTATTGTCAGCGCTGAGAGTCATTCCCATTGACTGTTGTAACAATGAGAGCACCTGATAGGGTTATAAGGGGGGGGGGGGGGGGAATAAGAGCCTGAGCTCAGCCTGGTAAGTTTTTGTCTGGATTCAGGATCTCCGGTCCATCGTGGATCTGGGTTGAGACTGAAACTTGCCGAGTTCTTTCGAGTCGGGAGCTGCTAGTGCCTGTTAATCCAACGACCTGTATCCACTATGTCGGTCACTGTCGACCACATCCTCATTGGACCTAAGTGAAGTAGGGTTGGGGGGGGGGGTTTGAGCTTAAGCTCAGCCTGGTGTGTTTCCTGAGGTTCCATCCCAGTGCAGACACTGGATGGAGAGGTTGGAGGGTCTTGAGGAGGTGCAGCTACTAGTGGTAGATGGTACAGTCTCAAGGGAGTCTTGCGCCCGCTTCGTTTAAAACAGAGTTGTTATCACACGTTGAGGTGTGCTCCGCCAGAGGGCTTGAGGAAGATTGCCTGGAGCTAAGTTAGCTATCCTGAGTTTCCTGGGTTGGTTGGAGTGGCTAATCTCCCCTGTAGCGAAGGGACTCCAAGCAAAACAAGTCGTCTCTCCGCACCCTCCGTTGGAGCCACCCGGCCTACACCACGTGGAGGTTCGGAAGGGGTTTCGTAGGCCACTCATGAATACTTTCCATATCTGGTCTTGTCCAGTAACATCTTTCGATCAACTACAACTGTGTCTCTATATTAACAGTCTCATGGTTACTTCCCATATCTGGTTACGCCTGTTTAAAAGTTTAAACTGATGAAATCTTATTGCTACTACCCAGACTTCTGTTCATGCATTGCATGAAATGCACGATTCATTCACAAAAACTTCTTTATATTGTGTTAATTTTAAATGATTATAAATATTAAAATTTAATAATATCGCTGTCCAAAGTGCGGACAGCAAGTTACTGAGAAGTGTGCACTTCATTTTGACAGTTTGGAATAGAACAGTAGAGCTCTTAGGTATCGGAAGACCTACCTACCTTTTATCAGGATAGTGGAACATTGGATACAAAGAAAAACATTTTAGAAAGGATAAACCAAAGACCCATTCAGTTCAAAAATGGGAGAATAACAAAGATTCCACATATTACGGTTTTTGAAATTACAAATGCCAAATGGTGGTTATATTATCAAACAAATTACTGAAGAGTGAAGTGGTGATTTGAATAACAATATTGGAAAATTGAAGTTATTGATGAAAGTAGAAATTAGCAACGTAAACTGTGTTTTGTAACGAGAACTGGGGCCGCGTGGTCTTCTTGAAAACTTGATATTTGCGTCACCTAGCAACGGGAGTTTGCACGTGCTGATCGGTGATTCAGAGCAAGGAATGGTGCGAAATTGACGATGATGCCTGCGCGATACTCGATAGGCTTCTTGATAAATTGAGATTTTGGGCCAGAACAACTACTGTGCGTACGAGGTGGACCTAAGTGTACCAAGTGTACCAAATTATGGGATTTGGTACAAGTGTATGTAACCCGAAAATTAGTCGTCACATTTTGATGAAACTTTCCAGTTAGCTCAAGCATGACCCAAAGAACATAAAACCGTCAAAAAATTAGGGGGTCTATATGCTAACTTACGAGCTATATTCAAACACAAGAAAATATAATTTTAGCGATTTTCTCAGTATTTTGGTACAACGATTGCTTGAAAACTGGTCGTCACATTTTAATAAAACTTTCCAGTTAGGTCGAGCATGACTAGAAGAACATAAAACTGTCAAAAAATAGAGGGGTCTATATGCTAAATTTCGAGATATCCCCGAACACAAGGAAATACCATTTTTCTTTGTTTTGTTATAGCTCGGAAGTTAGCTCATAAACCACCCAATTTTTGACGTTTTTATGTTAGTTGGGCCATAGTCGACCTAATTGAATTTCTCATAAAAATGTGACGACCAGTTTTCGAGTAATCGATGTACCAAAAAATACCGTAAAATCGCTAAAATAACATTTCCATGTGTTGGATTATATCTCGAAAGTTAGCACATAGACCTACCAATTTTTTTGACGTTTCTATTTTCTTTGGGTCAAGCTTGACTTAACTGAAAAGTTTCTTTAAAATCTGACTAGTAGTTTTCGCAAAATTGTTGTACCAAAACACCTTACTTTCGGCAGTATTCTTGGTACACTTTCGATTTATGTCCTACTGGAATTTAATGAGAAGGTGTTCTAGCATTTTTGTCATAAAAGTGTCAGGATTTTACAAGAGGTTCCTCTCCATTCTTGTCATGGATTTTACGAAATTTCCGTCAATTAAAGTATCACCGAAGAGCTCTCTGTGGCTTTGCGGCCTGCATTATGCCTGCTCGATATCACGTTCTATGTTTTAGGCGGTTCGGCTGACGTAATTTTAATTGAGCTGAGTGGATGCTTGATTACGCCCAATTGTCTACTTGCTTGAATGAAGCCTTATCCGTATCATGATATCGATTACAGATATTCCTAGAAATTCGTAGGAGCTTGTTCGTGTCCAGCTACGGAACGCGCCGCATGCTTTTTCGAGGATCAATAGGTACAACTCCTGTAAAATCATGACAATTTTGGGCTAGAACATCAACTGTGCGTACAAAATTGGAGAAAATAGCTGTAAGGCGCGAAAACATGGTGATGGAATCACCGCGCGCTCAATCAAATTAATTTAATTAAATTAATTAATTAGTTATTTATTCACTGCACCGGCTGGGCCGCGCGCAGCTCATGTCAATAAATTTGTCGTGTTTGTGGATATGGATTTCATGATGTGCCGTTAATAACGAGGTCAGAAGCTACCGTTGTTAATATCATTCTCCTCAGTACAACCTGACGACGACAGAGATAGCAAACTTCATGATACAAGCAGATAATCAGGTATGTCCACACTATTCCTTTTCAATACGCACCTTGAGAGCAATTGACGAACATAATCCTTAAATGAGACCCCAACTAATCGTAACATGACGCGTCACGTCATGCATCCCCTGTTCTAACCAATCGTGACGTGACCTGCTGGGTATTTTCGAGACTCTTTACACTTATATTTTACACAAACAATTCGCATATTCATATATCAATTTGCCACATATTTTTGACCACTTCCTCGCAGCGTGAGTTCCAGACACTGGCTGCCCTGACCCGGGAGTATGTGAAAGTGCGGAGTGACCTGCAAGTGCGGGAACGCGACTACCGGCACGGTGGCTTGCGGATCTGCGAGATGTGCAGCATCATCAAACCCGATAGGTCGCATCACTGCAACATTTGCAATATGTGAGTGATAGGTCGCATCTCTGCAACATCTGCAATAGGTGAGTGATAGGTCGCATCTCTGTAACATCTGCAATAGGTGAGTGATAGGTCGCATCTCTGTAACATCTGCAATAGGTGAGTGATAGGTCGCATCTCTGTAACATCTGCAATAGGTGAGTGATAGGTCGCATCTCTGTAACATCTGCAATAGGTGAGTGATAGGTCATCTCTGTAACATCTGCAATAGGTGAGTGATAGGTCGCATCACTGTAACATCTGCAATAGGTGAGTGATAGGTCGCATCTCTGTAACATCTGCAATAGGTGAGTGATAGGTCGCATCACTGTAACATCTGCAATATGTGAGTGATAGGTCGCATCTCTGCAACATCTGCAATAGGTGAGTGATAGGTCGCATCTGCAACATCTGCAATAGGTGAGTGATAGGTCGCATCTCTGTAACATCTGCAATAGGTGAGTGATAGGTCGCATCTCTGTAACATCTGCAATAGGTGAGTGATAGGTCGCATCTCTGCAACATCTGCAATAGGTGAGTGATAGGTCGCATCTCTGTAACATCTGCAATAGGTGAGTGATAGGTCGCATCACTGTAACATCTGCAATAGGTGAGTGATAGGTCGCATCTCTGTAACATCTGCAATAGGTGAGTGATAGGTCGCATCACTGCAACATCTGCAATATGTGAGTGATAGGTCGCATCTCTGCAACATCTGCAATAGGTGAGTGATAGGTCGCATCTCTGTAACATCTGCAATAGGTGAGTGATAGGTCGCATCTCTGTAACATCTGCAATAGGTGAGTGATAGGTCGCATCTCTGTAACATCTGCAATAGGTGAGTGATAGGTCGCATCTCTGTAACATCTGCAATAGGTGAGTGATAGGTCGCATCACTGTAACATCTGCAATAGGTGAGTGATAGGTCGCATCTCTGTAACATCTGCAATAGGTGAGTGATAGGTCGCATCACTGTAACATCTGCAATACGTGAGTGATAGGTCGCATCTCTGCAACATCTGCAATAGGTGAGTGATAGGTCGCATCTCTGCAACATTTGCAATAGGTGAGTGATAGGTCGCATCTCTGCAACATCTGCAATAGGTGAGTGATAGGTCGCATCACTGTAACATTTGCAATATGTGAGTGATAAAGGCTGGTGATTGTACGGAAGTTTTGGATAAACTCTTGATAATTTGATCAAAGCGTTAATTCGTGTTCCGGGCGAGCTTTCAATTCGTCATCAGTTGACGAGGGATGTTGCAGGTGTGTTCTACGGATGGATCACCACTGCTTGTGGGTGAACAACTGCATCCACGAGGGTAACCACAAGTACTTCTTGCAGACCATCACTCTGGGCATCCTCATTAGCCTCATTACCATCCTCCACTACGTCCTCAACATCTGGTACGGCTGCAAGGTACCGAACATTCCTCAATTCTGCTTTTTCTCTTTGAATTTTCTATGATTGGAATGCTTATCCCTCATATGATTTTCCCTCATAACATTTTCCTTCCCTTCTCCCCGTGTAAAGTAAGTTATGGTTAGTAACCTCCTGAAATTATCACCCCCTTCCTTCCTCTGTCCAGAAACTAAAATTTGAGAAGAAAACTAACTTTCATTTTAAATTTCATTACTTCATTACATTAACAAATGTAATAACAATTAGAACATTAATCACACCATATTACGAGTGACCCTGTGTACCCCAGGTATCTCGACCTTTGAGGTGTGTTACTTTTTTCAGACGCTTGATAGCGCTCAAAGTACCCAAGCGCGTCATAATACGCCGTGCCTCAAAAGGTCGAGACACCACAGTACCTCCCCCCCCCCTCAGGTTGATAACCGCACTGACGCTCGGTGCCACCACGTGTGTGTTTTGCTGTACGTCTCCAGTGCCGTGTCTGCCCTCATTTTCATCTTCCTGCTCTTTCTGACCCTGGACCACTGCTCCAACCTCTTCAGAGGACAGACCAGCTACGGTAAGTGCAAAGCTCGTGTTGATTGATACCCTAATATACTCTTTAATTTAAATTTATGAAATTAATTTAGATTTATTAAATTCATTAAAATAACCTGGAGAAGTTCAATTCAGGTCAGGACTCAGAATTTATAGTGAAATTCTAGGAGCTGAGTGCTAACACAGTTTTGTATAATATTGAACATTTGGACGTATGCCAATATTTGGGGGTTACTGAAGTCACTGCTGTCAGGAAAGCAATTGAAATTGATGTAAGAGGACTCATTTAACATTCGTATCAGGGCAGAATAATCTAATAATTCATCATATAATTTTCATGATTTTAAATCGGGGGATTTGTCAATTGCGAAATTTTCTGAAGAGCAGGTAACCGCTGACACAACAAACTATAACCAATGGACAGGTCACCAAAGACCACTTCATTCCAAGATTCTTCTGTTCTTCTGGAGTTGACTTTGGATCGAAACAGGTCCAATCAGTAGTGTGAGTCTTCAGTGATACGGCATCAAACACTCCAAGCTGCCATAACCTCAAACCAAGCATATCCTCATCGCCGCTGTTTGTCACAGTTATCTTGACTTTTACCCAGCTGATCTTCTTCACAGACACCAGTCCTGAAAGTGAGAAGTTTTGCGGGGAGTAGTATGTAACGTTGGAAGCAGGGTCCTTCTCCATCAGCCGGATGTTGGCCGTGTTATTGTAAGACCTGTCACTGAAAGTAGCCGTGAAAATGACACTTCCTCTCACCGTTCTGTTGTCTGCCGTTAGGGATACCCTGGAAAAAGTGTGAAGTTTGTTTCCAACTTGGCAGGTTACGGAGCCGGAGGACTCAGTGGTGTTTTTCAGTGTGTAAACTTTGGTGAATAGGTCACTGGCACTCCTGTTCTGTGTTGCTAGTGACGAGATATCGTTACCTTCCCCGTCCTTCCAAGAGATTCTAAGATTACCGGGTTTAGGAGACCGGGAACTGGTGCAGATCAGGGGCTCCTCTATCCCTCCTCCAACCAGGTACTTCATGTTTGCTGTGAGGGTCAAGTTCACCACCGTGTCTTCCATGCAAAAACTCAAGGGAGAAGGAACTCTCACATCTTCTCCATCAACTGTCATCTGCTGATTGCACATCGGGATTAAGTCTTCCCACCCGGTGTACAGTTTGTACAGAACGAAGTCCTCGCAGTCAAACTTCTCGACCAGTAGATGAGACAGGGCCAGAGGATTCCAGCAGTTTCCAGCAGTGTTTCTGTCACTGGTAAGGACACTGTACATAGTGATTCGATCATGTGGACTTTCAGCATCATTAGCGGACACTAAAGTCAGTTGGAAAAACCCATTGCAATGTCCTTTTGATGGACAATCATCATTGTAAAAGTCTGTAGATTCCTTTATCATGACGTAGGGTCCCTTATCGAACCTGATCCATTGCTGTGGGGAGAGCAGGGCATCGCAGTCACCACATGTCTGAGGCTGGGGCACTGCCCCTCCTTCCGAGGGAGTGAAGGTACAGGACTCCCCCGTCTGTCTTGTCCTGTCCCAGGCGATGTCGTCATGTAGTCCCTTGTACGAGGTACTTTTACCGTAGCTCACGTAAGAGGACGGGTCGGAGCAGTTTGGGTAGAGAATCTCAGGGTTTTCTGTTTCTTCTTGAAGAGTAACGCTCAAAATTACCGAAATAAATCCCAGTACACGAGCCATCAAGGATGCCACTGTCAATTGTGATGTTTTGCCGGGACTCACTGACAGAATCAATAACAGCCGAAATCAAATCTGCAAATGATTCTACACGCTTGTCATGACCACTTCAAGTTATTTTTTTCCGAATTATTTTAGGACATGATAAATTAAATCCAAGATCAATCGCTAATCAGGTTTTGAGAAGTTCAATCTTACCGTACCTTTCAAATTTTCAACGAATCCTGATGAAAGCTTGAAAGCGTCTCATTTCATTGTAGCATTCTTTATTTCAAAGAAATCCATTAAACGCCCATAATAAAAAGCTTTTATGGTTTTATTACTTTTTCGTAGGCGTGTCCCTAATGGCAATTGGAGCTCTATCTGAATTGTAGCTTTATCTGAATTGGAGCTCTATCTGAATACCACAATAGTTTGCATGATAATTCATCAAATTTATAGAGATTCAGCAAAACTTTGCTGCATCTATTGTACTGGAAGTACACAAACTAAGGATGAAGAGGTCATGCTTTAGGTAGGTATTGGGTGAGTACTTACATAATATCATCTTCAATTGCAAGTCTAGGTGCATTAATTATCCATCATTAACCAATTAACCATGCTATACATCATACAATATACATGATATTGTATACTTTAGTAGTCATGTATTTATGACTGTCACATGAAATGAGAGCTCTTTTTCATGTGTCAGTCATAACTACATGACTGCAAGTGATCATGCCATTAGAAATTTGATCAGATCCGATCAAATTTCTAATTGCATAATCACGGGATAATGTTTTGTTTATTCAACCATTCCAATCAATATAAAGGAAGTTGAATTGCAATAAATTCTGTCACATCATTCCTTTTTTACTTTCGTTTTGCATCATGGCGAAGAAAAGAATAGTTTCTGTACGCCTCCGAAAACGTCAAAAAGTATCGAATCTCGGTGCTTCCCCTGCGATTGTTTCTCAATCAGTGTTGACTCCTGAAGTTCTGAACCTGCTAGACAGCCTGTTGGGCCCCTCTCTGCTAACTCTGGCTCCTATTGAAGTTGACATGGCATCTGGTGTGGAGCTGTTCACCATGCGAAGTGTTCCGGACGACTACTGGAATTCCCCACCAGTGGAGGAGGAATTGCGGAAGTTGGAGGTGATCAGAGCGGCATTCCTCAAGGACCTCCACCACCCCTGCCTAACTCCAGATCAGTTGAAGCAGGTGTGTGAGTGGCTGGTGGCAGCAGTAAAAGCGTGGTGTGATCTGATGACTCAGCTTGTCAAAGGTAGCAGGGAGTACAAGGGTAGGAAGGTCCGGAATGGAGCGCAGCTTCACATCAGGTACCGGGTCAAGGGACTGTCGCTAGCTCAACCGGTCAAGGAATTCTCAGAGAATCCATCGGTAGAGACTGTCCGGAAACTGGCGGGTTCTCTGAACTATTTATACTATCTCAGGAATTTAACAGAAGTTTGAGGAGAACATTTGAAAGATGTGATAATTGATCCGATTGTCTTTAAATTTCAAACACTTGTTTGTTTTTTAACGAAGCCAGGGAGAGCCAAGATCTCTAATTTCAAATTTGGTTTAAATATCATATTTCATGGAATTAATGCTCCATTTCACGTATAATGGTAACGTTGTTTTTAATGTAAAATATTCAATTTCATGTGATATATCGTGTAAAATGTACACTATACATGCGTGAAATTTGAAAAGTCGTCGTATTACAGTTGACTTACTTTATGAGACCGGAAACCTGTCTTTCATTTCTCTTAGTGCATCAATTAGATTTTTGATTAACATTCCTATCACACCTAACTGGCTTATAAATTCTCAATCAGCAGTGCTCACTCACTTCTATGTACCGATTATTACTTCCGTATATTGTCTTGTGCATCTTACTTCACTGCCATGAATCCTGATATCATGAAACACGACATAACTCCGAAACAGAAACTCTCTTCAATCTTCTCCGATTCTGTAACTCCTGGTATCCACTCCTCTACTTCCTTACTCTCCCCAGCACTCTTACAGCAGATCGACACCCTACTGGGACCAGACCTCCTGACCACCCGACCTCAGGATGTGGAACTACAGCCGGGGGAGGTTATCAAGTTAATTGACAAATTCCCTCCCGAGCTCTGGGATCACCCTCCGATCAGGACGCAAGTGGCGCGGTTGGAGGAGATCAGAGCTGCGTTTGTGAAGGACTTGCACCACCCCTGGCTGACTGCCAAGACTCTCAGAAGGGTGTGTGAGAGTCTGGTGGGGGCTCTGGAGACCTGGACAGACCTGCTCCATGAAACCATCAGACTCTCCAACTTCGGACTGCCTCGGATGAGGAGCTACGCCAGGTTGCTCGTCAAGCACAGGGTTCGTGGACTGACGATCGAGAAGAGACTGTACGAGTTCTCGGAGGAACCGAGCGAAGACACTCTCGGGAACCTCGCTCTGTCTCTCAACATGATGTACTTCCTCAGACACTTGGATCAAATGTGAGGACAATGGATGATGGTCTGAGGTCAAGATTTCTTCGGTTGTTACTTCTTATAGATTTATTTGGTTTTAGGACAATTTAATGATGTGATGACTGATGTGCATACCGCTGTGTCACGTTTCCTTTAAATCTATGACATGTTATCCAAGCCATGATTCAATTATGTTTATAAGCTGTGTTGAGATTTAAGAAATTATTGATGAATTTGTCTCAGATTGAAATTGTCATACCTTATTGGCCTTTATTTAACCGGCCCTTAAGGACAAAAACGGCTTTGAGATTTTTGTCCAAAGGGCCGGTTTAAAAAATGGCCGGTTAAAATGGGGCCAATTAAATTAAAGGCCAATTAATTTAGGCCAAATGAAACTTTTATTACTTGGCTTATGTACTGTTAAATTCATTTTACCGTCATTATATAACACAGATAGTGACCTAAATCATGATAATAGACCGGGATTTAGGTTTTTGATGCAATTTGCTCAGTATAAATTGGTTTCCGTGGCTCTTTTTGAGCGAAAATTTCCTGGTTTGGCAACTGCTTGAAAAATTTTTGTCCAAGGGGCCGGTTAAAATGGCTCAAAAATGGTCCGATTTTTGTCCATAGGGCCGGTTAAAAAAGGGCCGGTTAAAAAAATGCCGGCTAAATAAAGGCCAATAAGGTAGCCTCTTCCTTTTCTCTTTGTTTTTGAAAGTGAATTCTTGATTATTAAGATACTGGCTATATCAATTCTACCTGGTTTTGATCCACTGATTCAGCAGCCCTAATCGGTTGTAAATTGAGGGGTCACTTTAGCACAAATGTGTCACAAATTGACATAATAAATATCAAAAGTGTGTTAAGTGTTGTCATGACCTACACACCGCACCCTACTCCCAATACTTCCTCGCCATTTCTGGCGGCGCATATTTAGAACCATCAATGGTTAGGAGTCAGGGCACTGCAAGAAATGTCACCCACCGTGTGAAAGCCTGTGATGCCACCAGCCCTATCAAGGCCACTTCAGTCTGTTATCAGCTCTGTTGCCTTTCCACCACTTCGCTACATCTCCAAAACAATAAACCAAGGCAGCCGCAGGGTCGGGGTGCTCGGAGCCCACAACGTCCCTGACCCACACTGCTTCACTTGTGCGCACAAGTTGAGGGAACAGTGTTACAGCCGCATGCATCTCAGGATCCTGTTGCTATATACAAATAATACATCTTCTCAATAAATCTTTGTGAGGGTGAATCCTCTTTGCTTTCCAAACCAATCTGATGTCTTTGGTCTTGAAACAACTGAATAACTGATTCACTGCGCTCAGTGTCATGTTAATCCCCATGCCAGGTGTCATAGTATCTCAGTGGAGCAATGTCGTAATGAAGCACCTAAAAATGGGTAGTGTCCCGGCCAACTGGGTTGTCATTCCTGACAACACCTCAGCATAAGATCACTCCCAGGAAATGTGCACGGATACACAAATCCTTCATTGACTCCAGAGATAGGTACGGAAGGATATGGGGACTACCATGGAACGTGCTTTGGTCTTGAAACAACTGATTCGCTGCCCTCAATGTCATGACAATCCCCATGCCAGGTGTCATAGTATCTCAGTGGAGCAATGTCATAATGAAGCACCTAAAAATGGGTAGTGTCCCGGCCAACTGGGTTGTCATTCCTGACAACACCTCAGCATAAGATCACTCCCAGGAAATGTGCACGGATACACAAATCCTTCATTAACTCCAGAGATAGGTACGGAAGGATATGGGGACTTCCATGGAACGTGCTTCCATGCACTCATCCACTGGTGTTTGTGACACCGTGACTTGGTGCCGTCCATTCCAGCGTGTTCCTACAGATCCATATGAAGTGTGAACAACGGATGGCGGTTCTGGATATTGTCTCTGTAAGTTTCCGGCCATCTGTTTCACTCATTCCGAGTTGTCGCCAAACAGCAGCTGTTCTCTTAGCGACAAATCCTCTGGCCCCAACTTCAATTGTAAAGACAAATACTTTCCATACACCACCTTCTCTGATGTTTTCTGCCAACTTCTCGTACTTAGTCTTCTTCACTTCTCTCCATTTCTCGATGTTATCTTCGGCTGGTGATGTTAGCTCCAGGATAACCAACACTTTCTTGGAGTCCGAATAAAGTACTAGGTCAGGTCTTTCTGCCGTTTTGATGATGTGTGGTGGAAATTGGACATACATGATGTTTATGTCACTTGTATGTTGTCAGGCGTTGTCTGACCCCTTCGCCTTCGGCGGGCGCGCGCGTCCGCCGAAAAAACTCACCAGTTTGTCACAAACTGACCAGTATCTCAGTATGTCACAAACCCACCACTTTGTCACAAACTGACCTCCTCTCCCTCCTCAGAGCGGGTTTACGACAGGGACCATTACTCCCGAGGTTGGAAGAAGAACTTCCAGGAGATTATGGGGGACAGCGTGTGTCAGTGGATCTGTCCCGTGCCCTCAACTAGGTGAGTTATTGCCAGGCAACGTCTGGCATTGGCAAGTCAGCTGTAGATAACGATAGTAATAGTATGGATAGGGCATAATTTGGAAATGGAAGCGTAGCTTTGGTAGCACGGCTTGACATAATGGACTTGGGTCGATAATGTAAAAAATGCTCAGTTGTATATGTTATAGATTTTGACGTTTGACTGATTATTCAACTTAGTAAATCAATTTGTATCACCCTGTCTCGCTCGCAGGTTGTCGGAGGAACATGAACCCTTGATTTGCACTGTGGATGAGCGCTCTTCCCAGGCTTGGTAAGATTAAGAAATCAGCCTCCTGGGAGACAGAATTTAAATTGTGGGATGATACTATGACACGTGCACTTGTGTATGGTGGCCGAGAGTGACCATCTGAAAAACTTTGTGCCTTAAAACGTATACTGTTGTTACTGGTCACGAAGCATATATTGGAGTTCCAAATCGCATGTTTGGGTGTCATTGCTTTCCTGAGCAACAAGTACATAATTAAACAATTTACGTTCAACCTTGTGGTCTTGTGCAGGTACTGCAAACTACCTTCCAGTTCTAAATTGGCATTATTTTCAGGCCGAGTCCATCAAACCACCGAGCCAAGGCAGTTCTTGTTACCACGCCAGAAATAGACGAAGAATTAGCATTTTCGAGTAACCACAATATTAACTCCTCTCTTTCTACCAAACCCGACAGTGGATTTTCCTGCCAAAAGGCCAGTGCGGGGCCATCCCTCGAAAACAGTGGTCCGCTCCAGCAGAACAGTGGTCCGCTCCAGCAGAACAGCGGTCCGATTCGGCAGAACAGTGGTCCCCTCAAACAGAACAGCGGTGGTCCGATCCATCAGAACAGCGGTGGCGGTGCTTCTCAGCCAGGGAGCGAATGCAGTTCGACGAGGGATCGCACAGGAACGATAGAAGTGTCAGATGAAAACGAGGAGACCCTGAGTCTGGCGTACCAACATCCCGACCAGACCTTCAGAGTCAGGACTCCTAGCGTCTTCCCGGAGGAGACTAAGAAGTGACACCTCACTGCCAGAGAATTCAGACACTCTAAAGTCGTCTTCGTCCTAAAGGGTTGGTTACGTAACTGTAAGGGCTAGTTACAGGTTAAATAAGAACCAATAAGGGTCGGTACAAGATCATGGGAGTTAGGGATCGTTCACATATTATTATTACCTAGGAGGTAATCACCTAGGGGGGTTTCGAATGATTACGTTACATGTTATTGTAAAATGTAACAAATACAACCACTTTAAACTTGATTAATTGATTACGAGGGGGAGGGGGTATAAAATCGGCCAAAAAGTAAAAATGATTACCTCATTGGCCTTTATTTGAACGGCCATTAAGGAAAAAAATGACTTTGAAATTTTTATCCAAAGGGCTTGTTAAAAAAGGCCGGTTCAAGTGGGGCCGGTCAAATAAAAGGCCAATTAATTTAGGTCAAATGAAACTTTTATGGCTTGGCTTATATAGCGTGAAATTCACTGGAACATCATTTCATAACACGTTAATGACCTAAATTATAATATTACACCGGGATTTGGGTCTTTCGATGTAATTTATTGAATATAAAGGGCTTTTAGTGGCCATTTCAGAGCATAAAATCCTTGATCTGGCAACCACTAGAAAAAAGTTTGTCCAAGGGGCCGGCTAAAACGGTTAAAAAATTATCGAATTTATGTCCATAGGGCCGGTTAAAAAAAGGGCCTGTTAAAATAGGCCGGCTAAATTAAAATAAAGGCCAATAAGGTACGTATAATAATATGTGAACAGTCCCTTATTAGTTATCGGTTTGATCACTTTGACGAACATCTAATGATTTTTAAACTATCGTTTGTTTTTAGACGCGAACTGTTAAGCAGGCTGAGACAGTGACCCACAGCTCCACTGGAGCTGTGGGTCACTCCAATAAGTTCTAAATTTCTAGTATCAACAAGAGTTTACACATTTTGGGCTTTTCAGAATTGTATTGTTTTTTAAGTTTTTATGTTGAGCTGCACAGGCACTTACAGGGGCGTGTCGAACTCATATTTTCGCGGCTTTTCCATGCGCGGCGTAGTCGTGCGCGGCTCACTGCCTGTAAATGACAGGCAGTGAGCCGCGCATGGAAAAGCCGCGCAAATATGAGTTCGACACGCCACCGTTATTATGTATAATATTAATATGCTAATTTTGATGTTTCGTATTTCTATGTGACTTTGAATTTGATTTCCGTTTTCAAATTTAATTTGATGGTTGATTGATAATGCATCACTTATTGTTATTACCATTTGAGAAAATCGTTAAAATTAAATGTGGATCTTTAATCTTCACAGAAGTGATTTTGCATGTAAATTGTATCTATGAGGGTCAGGGAGTCATTATAATGAATCGTATTTGATATCTTCTTATCATAATGATATTATTATTATTGATGTTTTCTAACATGTGTGTATTGATGTGAATACTGTTCTTAATTCCCAATTTGAAAATTGAAATACAAAAATAAGGTGTGCCATTGACATGATCCTATAAGTATAAATAATTTATTTGATGAGAGACATCACCCTACCTACTGGAACCGGAGAACGATACGTTGGTAACAGTTGCTACAGACGCAGAGGACTGAAGCCAACAGTTTGATATAAACGTTTTGGATGAGCCTAAATTAAACGTATCAGAAACGTTTATATGATGGATTTCAATAAACGTTTCGACAGAAACGTTTATTAAACGTATCAAAAACGATTATCCATAACGTTTGACGGAAACCAAATTTAAACCAAATATAAACTTTTACTATCGGTTTATTTATGGTTTGGTTCGAAGATGCCGGCTGGGAAGGTAACAAAACTGCAGACAACCTGAAAAATAGTAGCTCAATTTCATCTACCCAAACAGCGCAACTATCCCATATCTCCAGACAAAATAAGCCATATCATCAACTAGAAAAATGAAAACATCAAATAGTCATCAAACAAAAAATCTGGACAAAACTCTTAAATCAGCAGAAACGCCTTCAAACTAGCAGATACATTACTAGAGCAAGTGGGTAACATTATAAATTAATTAGATCAAATTTTCACTACACTCAAAACAAAATCTATAGATTTTGTTTTGAGTGTAGGATGGTTCTATAGAACCATCCCAACAAATTCACTCACTGGAAGAAACTGCAACTGCTCAAACAACAACTTTTTAAGTTCACCATAGCATAGGTTTTGCCTACACCAAAGACTGTGATCAATCCATCAGAAAACAAAAATAAAACTTCAAAGAATCTGAATAATAATCTGCACTGAAATACGAGCATTTTGGTAAACCAGAAACCAAATCACCAGACATCAAAATGAAACAGCTAGAAAATACTTAACTGCCTACAAAATCATAAATTCAAAGTCTTCGACAATTTCATCTGAACATTGCTTCCTTGTGATATTTCAATGGATATATCATCCATCATAGTCATAAAGTTTATTGAAAGTCTTCGAAAGAACAAACAAATATCAAAAATGAAAACTGTCCCCACACAAAAACATTAACAAGAAAAGAAAGAAGTGATCAATCCTCATCGACACACACATACACACACATCCCCACAAATGTTATAGACGAACCACAAATGACGAACCACAAATGTTATAGACGAACCACATTTAATCATTAAAGAGCCTGTCACGTGCCCAGTTAGTTTGTAAATATAGATATCATATTGCAGAAATGAAATGGGTACTCCAAAACAAAATATTGTGAACGAAAAAGTTTGGAAATTGTACCCTATAGAATTTTTGAAATCCTTATAAGGATTTCAAAAATTCTAAATTTTTGCTGACGTCAGCAAGCCTCGAACCCCATCCATCCCCCTGTTATCACCTGTCAGCATTTGAAACCCCCCTCCCCGGGCCGAGTGATGACGTAATATGTGACGGCTCCCTAATCAAAATTTTCTTTGAAAAAGGAGGGGGGTTTGGTCAATGCTGACGTCAGCATGGGGGAGGGGGTAAGCCAATGATGACAAATGATGACAGACGGAGGGGAGGGGGTTGAAAATGGGCAAAAAAGTGATGACGTAATATGTGACGGCTCCCTTAGGTCGTCCATGGATGGCGTGCAAATTTTCAGCTCAATCAGCCAAAGCTAATATAAAGCTTTTCGATTTCGGATCTTGGGTGCCTCAGAAATGAAGACACGCATGGATCACTGTTTTGAGGGGTAACAATAGGGTTTTTTGGATTTTACAGGAAAACAAAGGAAAACTGGCCAATATCATTGGTTCAGTGGTTTCAGGCGAATAATTTATGACCAGATACACCACTTCTATTAGTATTTGACCACCCATGAGACATCTACGCCAAATAAGGGGCGAAAAAAGGCAGTTTTTAAGCCCAAAAAAGCGATTTTAACCCCCCCCGTAACAGACAGAAAATGGCTGATTTCGGGATTCTGAAGTATGGTATGTCTTTCTTAGGTCGTCCATGGTTGGCGTGCAAATTTTCAGCTCAATCGGCCAAAGCTTTTCGATTCCGGATCTTGGGTGCCTCAGAAATGAGGTCAGTCTCCCATATATTTATACTCTCCTTGGAACCAACGTAATTAAACCTCACGCATTCCGAAACAACGTTATTCTAATAGTTGCGCCCTTTTTCAAAGTTTTTAGGCACTTTGACTCGATTAGACTCTCCCAGTGAGCTGGATCACGAGGATATCAAGTTTTTGAAATTGGACACGTCTTCCTTGCCTCTGGGCGTTTTTTCTGTTTCGTGATTTTAACGTCACATCACGTGACCTGTCACGTGATCCGCCTGCTAGTACTTTGTGCGCTCTGATTCCGCGCGCGCAATTGTAATTCAATAGCGTTCATGGATCTGAGTTGTCCGTGTCAATTCTGTGCTATCTATGGCATTGGCAAGACTTATCTTTATTGAAATTGAATAATGGAATTTTCTGAACCAATCTATGATAGACGCAGATAGCAAATAATCTAAGAATCAGCAAGTTTTGCCATTGCCATTTTCAAGCTGATAATTGCGATAACTTGGAAAATGGAAGCTTAAGGGACACTGGGGAGTACATTAGTACTATACAGGGTTAAAAATTGTACCCCAATCAGGACCAGGTGCATGTGACAAGAGTGTCCCCAGCTCAGATCACATGACAAAGCAGAGGACACTTCCTCAACCAATGACCGAGCAGAACAAGGTTCTCTTGATAGAGGAGGAAGCAAGCAGTATCCTTTGACCATGAAGAAATCCCAGTTACAGTGATCTAGTTTGTTATAATTTAACGAGTAGGCCCTCTACCTAATTCTATTTCATCGTTCGGCAGTCTTGAAAGCTTATTCCGATCCCGAGATCAGTGAAATGAAACACTAAAAAATCCGTTTTATTGTTTTGTTCTTTTTTAATCATGAGTACGGAAGTATCAGTCATGAACTTATAGGGATTATGTCTAGCGTTGCCAGACTCCCTGGGTCTGATAAAGTCGGACAAAGGGATATTCAAAATGACGGAATGATCCCTCGAATCATGGGAATCGAGGTCTAATCCATAGTCAGGGGATTGGGCCTGTACTTCTGTTGTCCGAGATTGCGAATTTGTACTCTTCTGATTTAGATGATTGGGAAACGGCCAAGATAACGGTATGAAAGTTCCTCAAGTTGTGAACCGTCGCTCAAATCTGGGCACCATGAAATTTTCTGATACCAATCTACTAATCTACGATAGACGCAGATAACAGATGATTTTGGAATCAGCAAGTCTTGCCAGTGCCATTTTCAAGCTGATAATTGCGATAACTTGGAGAATGGAAGCACAAGTTTATACATTGAGAGCCAAGAAATACATTAGTACTATACAAGGTTAAAATTGTGCATCCCAATCAGGAGTCGAGTGTCCCCAGTCAGATCACATGACAAAGCAAAGGGACACTCTCCCTCAACCAAGAGATCGAGCAGAACAAGGTTCACGGGCGAGAAAAGGAGGAAGGTAGATTCAAGAAGTTATTTTTAATTAAAGAAACCCTTAATTTCAAAAAGTCCAGTCAATATGCTGAAATGTAACCAATAAATTTCACGGGATTTGTCGTATTTGAACCTTTTAACGTAACGTAAATGTGAAAAATATTTTATGAACCATTACAAAACGTCCCGGGAAATTTATTCACTTTTCATTATTTTCCCCCCCTTTAGTCATTGAATGAGGAAACCAAATTTAAAAACTATTGTATCAAGAATAAGGCAAAAATAAATTTTTTATCATTAACGTAATTTCCCATTTTGCGGCTAATTTTTTGAGGGCCCCATGAAAATTTTGACCGATCACCCGAAACTCGTTTATAGAAATCTGAGGTCAAAAAACAAAAAAAAGTAAA
Source organism: Beroe forskalii (assembly GCA_011033025.1). NCBI lineage: Eukaryota > Metazoa > Ctenophora > Nuda > Beroida > Beroidae > Beroe > Beroe forskalii. Next base: position 306,132 of record WFMF01000198.1, read on the forward strand.
AAATATTTGATGAAAACTTCTGTTTGAGATGTTCAAAAAGGCAAAAAATTTTTTTGAAAATTTATTTTTTGGGTTTTGGATTTTGGGGCCCCCAGCACCCCAAAAAGGTCAAAAACAACTTCCCAAAAGCCATAAGAAAAACCCCTTAGTACAACATCTTTTATCGAATTTTTAAGATAAGTCAAATTTTGAATCACCCGTTTTAAATTTTGCAAAATTTCACTCGATTTTCACCGTACCTAGTCGCGTATATCTCGATGAAAATCGAGATAGCCCCCTGATCCGTATGATTTTTTGAGACCTTTTAAAATTTAACTAACGATTTTCAAAAAATTTTTAGCTTCACCCCCTTTTTTGTGGGAAAAAGCCTTTTTTTTAAAAAAAACGGGGGCCAATGACGTCAAAAACCCGAACCCCTTTCCCTTTTTTTTAAAAAAAAAATGTTTATTACATTTTAAAAACCCATCTTTAAAGCCAATATAAAGCTCTTGAAATTCCAAATAATATCACATATATCATAGTATCTAACATTTAAATTGCTATTTATACATACAAAGAGGAAAATGGTTTAAAAGAATGTTCCAAGTTGAAAACTACTAAATCTAGAGAGCGAAAATGACCTTGAAAAATTGGTCTATTTTATCATTAAACGCATTTCTCAATCAAATCTATCATTAAAAGGTTTTCCAAATTCATAAACAATATTTAATTGGTATTACAGACTTTTATATCATTAAATGTTTGCTAAAAGGTCAATTGAAACAAAGCATGGGGCAACGGTAAGATGGTCTATTTTAACACAGAAGAACAACCAAGAACAAAGAGAAGTACGAGATATGAAGTAGGAAGTCAATTCTATCATTAAGTTACGTAATTTGACTTCCTTGTAACATAACATTCCCCTGTGGTGTATTTCTAGAATAGTTGTCCTTATTCTGTAACTGAAAACTTCATGGTCCATTTTAACGATATAATCACACTTCTAATGCCTATTTATGAAATGGTATACTAGTTTTAACTAAGTTTGACAAAATAAAAGTAATCAACAGACCCAAAATACGGTCACATGCTTCATTATTACCATTTCTTATAAAAGCTATTTCGGTTATGGTCATTTTAACGAGGAGTGATAACATTTATGATTAATAAATTAACTTATGGTCCAACACACAACAGCAGAACATATTAAACAAGATCTAACTTTAAATATTCACGATTCTCAGATATGAGGCATTAAACATGACGTTAAATTTAGACCTGGTCTTTTTACCATTTGCTGCACAATTAATAAACTCAATTTCAAAACTAGATAATTGAAGCTGTGGTTTACCTTTCTATTTGCTGATTAATGGATGATGAGGAATGAACCTTTATCTACACTTTCCATTTTACACAACGTTTACTCCAAATTTCGTTAGTAGTGCTATGAGGGTCAAAAGAACCATAGGTAAAATATGCTCGATTCTGCTGTGACTAAAAAAACACGTCCCTATCCAAAAAATTTCTACAAAACGTCCGTGTGTACTCACGTGCTGAAATATAGCAACCAGATCTAATTTCACGTGCATTAGTCGTATTTAAACTCATTTCAACATAATCAAGTCGAATCTCCCGTGTAAATATCAATTTCTTCAAATCCCTTAATTTCTACAAAACGTCCGCGTGAACTCACGTGCTCCACTAGTTCATCGTATATTTCCGTTCCCTATTCACTGTGAGACATGGAAAAATCATTATCAGTTGACCATCGTATCACAGAATAGGACTACATAACAAATTTTTGTCATAAACGTAATTTCAATCAATTTGCACTTCAATATTTAGAAGCCTCTCACGACAACAATCTTCGACTGATCGACCTGAAACTCGTTTTATTGCTAAATCTTAAGGTCTAAAAGCAGCATATCAAAGCAAAACACATTCCGATGAAAACTCTTTGAGTTGGAGATGTCCAAAGTAGCGCAAAATAGCGTTCTATCGCAAAATACGTTATTTTAGTGGTTTTACGCGATTTTGATGACGTCATCACAGCACCCAAATAGGCTCAAACCAACTTCCCATGTAGCCTATAAGACAATTCCGCCTTAGTACAACATACTTTGACCGGTCTCATCTCAAGTTAAGTCGCAGTTCATGACATCTCACTCGTTTAAGTTTTGTCCTATAATTTGGAAATCAATTTTTCACCGTACCTTAGAAAATCGCGTATATCTCGATGAAAAGTCGAGATAGCCCAATGATCCATATTATTTTCTGAAAGCTCTTGAAATTTCCAACTAACGATTTTTTAACATTTTTTAGCTATCTCCTTTCCTTCTTGGTGAAAAATGCGCTCGAAAATGGCCTATTTTTGCAAAAAAGCAATAAAATTTCGCTAAGTTGATGACGTCATAGTGACGTAAAAATGACGTCACCAGAACTTCTCTTATAGCCTATTACAATCGTCCATCTTAGATCAACAAAACCTGACCTTGATCATGTCTTTACCATTTGTGGAACTTGAGATCTCATCGTTTCAAGATTGGTCCCAATTATCATGATACTATTATTATATCTATACCTCAGACAAAACCGCAAGCGGTCGTCATAGCAACCCCCTCACAGAGTCACAGGGGCGCCGTTTTTTAATTGTAAGAGGTTATTAAAATTTTTCAAAATTTTTGAGCTATCTCCATTCCTTCTTGGTGAAAAATGCGCTCGAAAACGACCTATTTTCGCTAAAAAAGCAGTAAAATTTCGCTCAGTTGATGACGTCATAATGACGTCATAATGACGTCACCAGAACTTTTTTTATAGCCTAATGCAATTTCCCATCTTAGATCTACAAAACGTGACCTCGATCATATCTCTACCATTTGTAGAACTTGAGATCTCATCGATTTAAATTGGGTCACAAATTATCTTATTATATCTTATTATATACTTATATACTCTCCAAAACCGGGACGGTTGTCGTAGTAACCCCCTGCTGATTTGGTGACGTCAGTCCATTTCTTTCGGTTGGAACCAACGTAACTAAACCTCACGCAGTCCGAAACAACGTTATTTTAACTTGGAATCAACGAAAGTGACGTTTTTCCTTATTTCTACAAAACGTCCACGTGAACTCACGTGCTGAAATGTAGCACCCAGATCCAATTTCACGTGCATTAGTCGTATTTGAACTCATTTCAACGCAATCAAGTCGAAAATCGCGTGTAAATATCAATTTCTTTAAATCCCCTAATTTCTACAAAACTTCCACGTGAACTCACGTGATTCACTATTTCATCGTATATTTCCCACATTTAGTAACTGCGAGACATAAAGAAACCATTATTAGTTCACCATCGTATCACAGAATAGGGCTACAGTACATTTTTCGTCATAAACGTAATTACAACCATTCTGCAGCTCAATTTTTAGAGGCTTCACATGACGACATATTTCGACCGATCGCTGTGAAACTCGTTTTATGGCTAAATCTCGAGATCTAAAAGCAAAATATTGAAGTAAAACATAATCCGATGAAAACTCTTTGAGTTAGAGATGTCCAAAGTAGCGCAAAATAGCGTTCTATCGCAAAATACGCTATTTTTAGTGGTTTTACGCGATTTTGATGACGTCATCACAGCACCCAAATAGGCTCAAACCAACTTCCCATATAGCCTATAAGACAATTCCGCCTTAGTACAACATACTTTGACCGGTCTCATCTCAAGATAGGTCGCAGTTCTTGACATCTCACTCGTTTAAGTTTTGGCCTAAATTTTCGACATCGACTTTTCACCGCACCTTAGAAAATCGCGTATATCTCGATGAAAAATCGAGATAGCCCAATGATCCGTATGATTTTCTGAAAGCTCTTTAAATTTGCTAACTCCAATCCAAAAAATCAAGGAGCTATCTCCATTCCTTCTTGGTGAAAAATGCGCTCGAAAACGACCTATTTTCGCTAAAAAAGCAGTAAAATTTCGCTAAGTTGATGACGTCATAATGACGTCATAATGACGTCATCAAAACTTCTTTTATAGCCTAATGCAATTTCCTATCTTAGATCTACAAAACGTGACCTCGATCATGTCTCTACCATTTGTAGAACTTGAGATCTCATCGATTTAAATTGGGTCACAAATTATCTTATATATATTATATATATTATTAAACTACTGTGACACCGAATTCTCTCATATATACTTATATAGCCCTGGCCGGTTACGTTACTGTAGCGCGTGATTTAAGTATACGCGTATCAATAAGAACGGTTGTTCTAGACCTAGAATTTTACGACGAATCGTTCTAGATAGGTCCCGACTCTCTATTTCTTTTTCTTTTTCTGGTATGCAGGCATGCATGGCGGAAGCACGGGGGCCAAGGGGCCTTGGCCCCCACAATTTTCGGAGGACAGGGGCCAAGAGGCTCTTTGGCCCCCACAATAATTTAGAAACATTTGCCGCGTTACCATTTTATTTTATTGAGGTACATTGTCACATTAGCTTGCGCAGTGATAAAGAAACGTCAGATAAACCAATTGTGGGATGAAATAAAAACAAACGTAGGAATTGAGCCCAATTAGCAAATTTTATTGTCCATCACATTATGATAATGCAATAAGCTGGAATAATCAAGTTACCGGCCCATCAATAAGCAGAAACATGACCTCCAACGGCTTTGACTTGAAATTTACCCTCTCAAGCTTCTCAAGAGTGTGTCTATCAAAACATGCCAATGATGTGCTGTCAATTACAGCACTTGAAATTGCTAATATATACAACTCTCACAGTGAATTAACCCTCTCTACGACCTATATTCTTGCTATACGAATTTCTGAATTTACGTATATCAGTTAATTTGCCAATTTGACTTATCTTCATCGATTGCAACTCTGCCTTGCCTGCTGATATACGAGCGTTTTTCAAAGCCCCTTCGACTGACACCCTCCTTATCACCACCTTCACCTTCTAGTTCAACGTCGTCCAACAGTACCTGTAGTCAGTCTACTTTCTCTCTGTCGTCTCTGAGCCTGATCAATTGTCATAGATGACGAACCTGCTGCTTCCTTTGCAATTAAGCACTGTTCACTTTAATGCTGCAATCTGTTGACAAATTCTGCATTTCGCTATCACTTGGAAAAAGTCAGCAACTGAGCAAGTTGAGTACCACACTGATGGCCGAGTCAAAGAAAACATTTCTTTCACTGTGAATGGTTGAGTGAATTCAGTTGAAAAGTTCTTTGTAAGACATCACACACTACTTTCTGCCAAATCTGTTCTTTGCAGTTGCTAGAAATTTGCCAAGAAGGGGGACCCTGCATTCATTGACTCTGGATTTTCCAATTGGAAGAAAGGAAAGGAGCCCTGAGTTCCATTGGGAATGCAAATTGAGGGTTAGCCATTTCATGACATCTGCCCCAATAAGTCACCAGATAAGTGACGACTTGAAGAATACTCAGAAACTTCGAGCTGAATGTCTGATTGATCATTGAGCAATCAGCAGCTGGAACGCATCAAATTACTCGCCAGAAATGGACAGGCCTTTCGTAAATCGTAATTTTCAGGAAGAGGACGGCAATGTGGCTCAAAAGTTGGCAAACTCTGCTCGCCACATACCATTCATACAAACTTATTTGTGTAGGGGTTGACATGATATTAACATTAAAACATTAAGGGCATAATCGTTAATTGGATAATTGAATAATTGAATTAGTTAAATTTGAAATTTTTTAGTAAAAAATTGCCCAAAATTCGGCCCCCACAATAATTTTCATCTTCCGCCATGGCTGTATGCAGGGGGTTACCGCCCTGGCCAGGGCGGGAATCTTAAACTCCTGTGACACCGAATTCTCTCATATATAGCCCTGGCCAGTTACGTTACTGTAGCGCCCGATCTAAGTATACGCGTATCGATAAGAACGGTTGTCCTAAACCTAAAATTTTACGACGAATCGATCTAGATAGGTCTCGACTCTCTATTTCTTTTTATTTTCTGATATGCAGGGGTTACC
>WFMF01000199.1:0-20541 GCA_011033025.1 Beroe forskalii
AAATCATAAAAAGGGGTTCCTGTTCTTCTTGACTTGAGTGATAATTTTTGTTTTTTTTGGATAATCGATTTGGGGAAAACCTTTGGTTTTGTATATGGCATTTTTAGATCTTTCCATTGCTGAAAAAATTTTCCCCTTATTTCTTTTGCTTTTTTTGGAAAAATGTTTGTGCAGCCCACCCATTTGGCAGGCAGGGCAAATTTTTTCCCTTAACCCGGGCCATGCATTTTTAAAGGATAACTGGAATAAAACCATCGAGCCTAAAATTTAAACCAAAATTCTGACTTTTCCGGGTTTGGGTTCTTGCAAAAAAATTTCCACCGTGCCCCATACACCCCCCGGCATTTTGAAAGCTGGGGTTTCCCTGGGGCTATTTCTGCTGGCCCAGTAATGTCTTTGACCCATTCATCAACCTCCTTATTAAAAAAATTTGATTTTCCTCTCAAAACAATAAAATGAGCCAAAGTACCTTTCCTTCAGCAGTAACATTTTTTTAAAAAGGAAACATATTTAAGGCAGTATCATAAAATTTTCTGGTTTTAAAATTTAAACCCATTTTTTTGGGGGTTTTTGGAATGAAGCCATATTTTGGGCCCACCCTTTTGGGGCTAGCCACCATTTCTTGTGTTTTCAAATTTTGGCTGAGGCTGCATCATCAGCATAGAAAATCCTTGAGTCTTTGCCTACATGTGACTTGAGTCCTTCCTTAAAGAGGGATCAGACTTTCAACATACATAAATTTTTTTTTAATGCCTTTGGGTTTTGCCCCCTTAGAAAAGGGGATTCTTCCCCAAAAAAAAAACAGCTGGCCGGCGAAAGTGTTTACTTTTATCTGAACAGGTTTGGGCCCGGGGTACTTCATTTGTGTAAAACTCCATGGGTTAAAGAATTTAACCCTTTTTGCCCTCCCAAAATAAACTGCTTGGGTCTGGATCATTTAAAAGCCCTCTCTGGGATGTAAACCTTCCTTTTTTTCCGAAGGGCACACACTTGGGTTTTGGGGCTTTTGCTTTTTTTGGGCGGCCCCAAAACAGTGGTGATAGCCCCTTTTCAAGCCCCTCACCTTGCATTATAAAATTTCATTATTCACAAAAAAAAAATATTTTTAAAAAACTTTTTAAAAAAAAAATTTTTTACTCTCTTTGCATGGAAAATGAAATTGTAATAAAATAAATAAAAATTTCCCCAACCAGGCCCTTTGGCGGGAAAAGAAAAATTAACACAGAAGGCATTGGCATGTTTTTTTGACGTTTAAACCCGCTTGTGCGCGCGGCCCCTCCCCCGGGAAACCCCCCAAGCAAACGGGATATAGGGTTTAAAAATCGAAGAAATATTGTTTGGCGGACAGACATTGGGGTCGCCAGGCCCCCCGGGGCCTAGGGGCCTTTAAAAATGTTTTTTGGGGATTTTCCCCTCCCCTCCCCCCGGGCCAACGTTCCCTTTTGGGACGTCCCCTTTCCCCCCTTCCTTGCCCAACAACAAGTCAGAAAGGGACGGACACCCCCTTTCCCCCCGTTTTGAAAACCAGCCCCTAGTTTTGCCCCCCCCCAACCAGGGCTTTTTTGGCAATTGGAAGGGGGGAACGCTGGTGAAAATGTCCCCCCCGCAGTCCATTCGAAAACCCCTGCAAACCCCCAATTCTTGGGCCGGGAAAAGCGGTGTAACTGTGGGGGGTGTGCATTATTTGTAGTCCCAGTCCTTGTCGCTTCGAGCCATGTTTCATTGCTTTTGTTTCACTATTTATCGTTTTTTTTAAAACCTGCCTTAATCGGGGAAAATTTTGTGGCAAACCCCCATTTTGAATCACTGAATTTAAGCCCCATTCAATTTGGGGAATCTAATTGCGGCGGGGTTCCCAAAATTTTTTGGGGACTTTCCCCGGGGCCCCAATTCCCGGGGGGCCGGGGGTTCCTAATTAAAATTGCCCCCCGGGGGATTGGGGCCGATTTAGCACCCAGGGGAACAGGGCCCCCCAATTGGCGACTGTGAGAAAAGGTGTTGGAACTTTGGAAATGGGGGGTTGCGGGTTTGTTTGAAGACTTTTTTGGTTGGGATTTGGGCTGCCCCCCCTTCTTGCTGGTGACAGGGGGGTTTTTTCGTCACCGCGGGGGGGGGTTTTCAAATGGACAGGGGTGACGGGGGGGAGGGGGTTTTTGGCCCCTCGCTTTGAATTTTCAAATTTCATATCAAACTTTTCGTTCTAATATTTTGTTTTTTGTCCCCTTTCTTTTTGATATCTATTTTCCCAAATAATTTTTGTTCGTCTTGAAATTAGAATTTTTTTTAAACAATTTAAAATATGAATCCCCCCGTACATGTTGTCTGTGGGGTTTTTTTTGTTAAAAATCAAAATTTTTTTGAAAAAGGGGGGGTTTTAATGCTGACGTCATCATGGGGGGGGGGGTCAGTGATAAAGTGATGGGGCGGGGGGGAGGGTTAAAAATGGGCAAAAGGATGACATTAGGCTCCCTTTTGGGGTTGGGGTTTTGATTAGGACAAAAAAAAATTGACATCAAGATCTGGCGTAATCTCTGAGGGGGCCCCCCCCCAAATTTTCCCACCCCCTGTCAATTATCAGCCCCATGTCCCACTTCCGGCCAGCCTCCACCCCCATTAAATCCTGATTGCTGAGGAAAAAAACCGTATCGGCGCAATAGGCGTAAATGGAAAGTCCTTGTGGGTGGGGAGAATGCAGACGTAGGGGGGCCCAGGATCTGTCTTCTGTGAGGGATGAGGCTCCGCATGGATGAAAAGGATCGGGGGTTTGGGGACTTAAATTATCGAGGAAAGCAGGATTTTCCTTGGGGGATGGTGAGGTTGTCACGGTCCCCCGGATGATCCCCCAGCGTTGTCGTAGGGGGCATATCAGCTTGTCTGAGGCCCGGCAGTCTGCGGGGGGTTTCGCAGGGGGGTTGAGGTTAGACACTAGCAGCTGCCAGCTCCCGACCCACCCCCCCTTTTTCTCCCTTTGTGTGTCAAGGGTTTAGATTCTGGACCTCTTACCTATGGGGATACCCTGACGAATTACATGGGGTTGTCCCCATGAACCCCCATCACTTCCCCTGTGACAGGGCCCAACAAGGGAAAGGGATAGTTAAATTTTGGCGGATCACATGCTGACCCCTGTATGGGACCCCCCAGTTTTCCCCACAATGATACATCGGATCACTTATTGTACCCCCAACGGGCTTTTTAACGGATTAACCGAGATTTTGGATAAATCGATCCGGGTTTGGTAGTTTATTAAAGTGAAGACCCCAACAGGTCCACCCGGGGGACGACCCAATTCCACCCTGGTTTTTCCCCCCGCCGACCCAGAGTCCCCCGACCAGGTCCCCGACCTAAATCCTTCCCCTTTGCTTTTTTCAACCGGGGTATGGTAAGAGCAAAGCCCGGCCCAAAAAACCTGTATAAGAAGAGCCTTTAATTGCAATAACGCAATTTTTTCCCTTTATCGCCGATCGAATTTGTTAAATTTGTACTGATTTGGGCTTTTTGGGGACGTTTCCCCCCGGGGAACCCCAGGGGACTCCGGCGAACTAGGCGGGCTCGGCATCGTTTGGCGAACTGTTCGCCGCGAATTGCCCGGGAAATGGCGTTCACCGGGGAACGGAAAATTTGGGGAACTAGTACACCGAAACCGGATTGGGGAATTGGGAATTAGGGGAATTGCCAGAGTCCCGGGGGAAACCGGGGATCGGGGAGTCCGCCAAAATTTTTTTTGGGGAACTCCGCCGCGAATTTTAATTCACCTAATTTCCGTTTGCGGGAATTGCGGCGAATTCAGGGTACTTTCAAAAATCGTGATTATGCCCTTTGATCATGTCATTTTGAGTGGTCGGTAGTGTTAAATTAACTCTTATTTTATTCGACAGTTCTATCCCCAATTTTTTGTGATAAAAATCTTTTATGTTGATCCCAACCCCAAAATTTTAATGCTTCCTTGTCGAGCCATATTTACAGTGTTTTAATATTCAACTTAAAACATTAAATTGCTTTAAAACCTTTATTTTGACTTTGATAAATAGTTTATGTTTTTATGCTATCAATATCAGCTTGTTTTCCTTTGTACTGTCATCAATCGAGACATCATTTGTTTCATGATCAGCTAACTGGCATGAAGTTTCCCTAACTTTCATTCCCCGGGCAGTTTTTTGCTGTGTTTGTAAATTTCTTGTCCCTTTCAGTTAACCCAAATTATTCACTCTCTGTCGGATGTTAAAAACTTTTAAACATTAAATTGTTAATGTTCATTTCAGTTTCTTTTTCCCTTTTAATCATTCAATGAAATTTTTTCTGCCTTGTGAGGAGAGCTTTGTTTAAATTCAAATGACTTTCATTTCCTTTATTTTATCCTATTTATTATTTGTATTATCTTATGCCAGCTTAAATGTTTAAGCAATAAGTATATTAAATGAATTTGCTAGGGCCCTTATTTGTGATAAGTAACATGTTTTCTTGCTGCTTGCTGTATATGTGTTGCCTCACCATCAGTGAGGTATCATTTTTATCGCCTTGGTGTGCTGGGTGCTCCTTTGTTTGTTGTTTCTTGTGCCTTGTAGGCATAACAATTGATTATTTTCTGTTTCACTTCCTCTGTTTGAGGCCATTTGCTTTGTATTATTGGTATTGTTATGTGATAAATAATGTGCATTGTGCATTCATGCTATCCATATCAATAACAGTTTGCTTTCTTTCTTTACCCATCCATCAATCGGATCAGATATCATTTTATATGCCTTGTGGGCAACTAAGATTAATTCAACCTTTCTTCCAGTTTCATTTATTTTTGATGCCTTGTATGCATAAGTATAACCTTCCTCTGATAGAGCTGTGTTTAAAACTTTTAAACATTTAATTGCTTTGTATTGTGATGAATAAGTAATAACTTGTTTTCATGCTATCAATATCAGTTTGTCTTCGGAGATGTAATTTTATCTGCCATGTGAGTAGCTGGATTAATTCAACCTCATGAGCTCATGAATTTCATTCAACTATTTTATTCTGTTTTTTACCTTAAATTTTTTATAGGCATTTGTATTTTTGTTTGCACGACCCAAATTATGTTTGGTAAAACATTACGGTTTGTTATATTGTGATGGTTAGTGTTTTCAAGCGGCTTGCTAACATATCAGTTTTCTCTCCTACCTTGCCATCCCAGTAAAGAGATATTTTGTCATATAACCCAATTGTTGGGTGCAGGATTTACTACAACTCTTTCTTTGATCGGATAATTTTATTGCTGAAATGTATTCTTTCTTGCCTGTAATTTGTCGTATGGCATGGCCTCTTTTTTATTTCCTCTGTCGAGCCATTGCTTTGATGTAGATAAATATCGTTATCCATTATATACTATCGCCTTAATTTTATATAAATATATGAATAAGCCTTATAAGTAGCAGTGCTCTTTCCTTTATACCAGCAATGTCAATCAATCGAATATCATTTTATCATGCCTGTAGGTAGCTGAAATTAGAGATTGTCCTTCCTCCTTTCAGATTTCATTGAATATTTTGTATTTGGTGGCTGCTTGTGCCGTATGCTGCTTAGAGTAGCCCTTTTGCGTGCAATAAAGCCATGTTTAAGCATTTAAGCTTGGTACTGCTAATGTGATATTTGTGATGGATAGCATTGTTTGCAAGTTTCTGTGTGTCAATGTCAGTTTGCTCTTTCTTACAAACCATCATTCGTGTGAGTTTTTGTCTTGCCATGTCTTGGCTAGGATTATGGTATGCTGACTTTCATTGTTTGACTCGTAGCATTATTTCGTGTCTTTGTACATATTGCTGTACATGCCTTTGTCCAAATATCACTCGAGCCATGTTTTTGTGGTAGCATGTGATCATATTGCGATAGTATCATATCAATTTTCTTTCTTTTATACCATCAACCTTATCATGTCGGCATCATTTGCATGCCATGTGCAGTAACAGTTATAGTAGCCTGACTTTCATTTAACACTCAACAATTTTGTCACATCATTTGGTAACATGGTATAACAACTTTTATGTCACGCCATGCGACAGCACCTTTGAGACATGACCGTAATTCATCGTGCACTTGGCTTTTCTAAACTCGCTGCAGTAGGGTTGAGCGTGCAAATATTGCCCTTTTTGACTTTGTTTAACCGGCCCAGGACAAATGACTTTGGTTTTGTCAAAGGGCCGGTTAAACTTTCGGCCAAGTGGGGGCCGGTCAGGTGAGGCCAGTGGTGGGTCAAAATGAGGCACATGACTTGCAGTGTTAAATTGTCTTGTATGGCATTATAGCAACACCTAAAGCATCATATCAGGCCGGAATTTGGGTCTTTTGAAACATTTGTTAGAAGTATAAATGGGTTTTGTGACCATTTTAAGCATAAATCCTTGATCTGGTGACCTTTATAAAAATTTGTCCCGAGGGCCAGCTAAAACAGTTTCAAAATGATTTCAGTACGTGGGCCGGTTAAGGGCCGGTTAAGGCCGGCTAGCCAAAGGCAATAGGTATGGCCAAACGGACCAGAAAAACTTAAACAGCTTTTGGTGTCTTTGTTTTGCGGCCAAAAATTTTCATGACCAAAACTGTTTTGGTCATTATACTTCTGGGCTCAGATCTAAACTTCGCCTTGAGATGTTGCTTTCATTAGCTCTAAATGTCTGGTACCTACTGAAACATTATCTGCCTTGGGAGGTGTTTATATGGGATAAAATGTGAGTTTTCTCCAATCATTACTCTTGGCAGCATATGATAATGACGTCATTTGAAATGCCATGGTGTTTGAAAGAATGGGGATTTTATGAAAATGCCAAGTACAACCTTTATAAATGTTACTCCTAAATTTTCCACATAATACCTACACAGTCTGTGGAATTTTGCTGTTGTAACCCTTTCATTTTGTGACAGTGTCGAAAGTATATGTCTTGTAATATCGAGAAATATAGCGAATATAAGTGTGAATTTATTACATACCTACCTAACGAAAAAGTGAAGTGAATAGAATTGGGAATATTTCACCTTTGTCAATCAATGTCATATATATTTTAAACATTTTTTCATGAAGAAACCGTCTTGTTGTGCTAGGGAATAGCACTTAGCTTAATCATGAAGACTGTTGGCAAGGCCAAGGCCACCCACTTAAGCACTTAAGGGAATAAAATATATGAAAATGGAACAATGGGCTCCAAAAGTGAATGCAGACTGGGGACAATTGGGACAATGAGGGCAGAGAAGAAAAGGACTTTAAAATTGGGTGGGACAGGGAAAATGGAACATTTGGAAAATTAATAAAAGTGACAGAGCTGGGGCCAAAATTATTGTTTCTGAGCGGCAGTTATCTTAGTGTTTTTTGTTCAATAGCCTGTTATATTTGCCAAAACAAATTATAAACAAATGTACTTTAGTATAGTAGTATGAATAGAACTTGGATCATCAAATGATAGTACTGATTTTTCGACTTTATGTTTGTCCCCAGTGACAAAGTAAATTTTGGTAATACAGGGCAGTCGTAGGCAGGACAGGATGCGGTAGGGGCATTGGCCTTCCACTCATTATTTTGAGAGTGCAACATGATATAAACAAGTTTTGGCTATTTGCTGTATTCTTGATAGGAGCAGGGAGAAGCTTTATCATTTCAAGGGCATGAGCATGTCAGGGCCGAGGTAACTCGGCAGGCCATGGAGTTGAACACACTGGTAGCTTTTGTGTTAGTGACATCGTATGCAAAATTTTTGAGCAAAAGGGTTTCGGTATTAAATCAGACCTTGAATATTTTCATTTAACTTTCTGTGAACTGTGAACATTTTGGCTATTTTGTGTCTTCATGGATCTTCCAATTTGGCAAAATCTGAATTTTTTCAGTAGGTTTTATGTGTGGCCTTGGGCCTCATAAAGGACCCATTTCATTAAGCTTGTAGGCAACTTACAGAAGTACGTTCGCTTCAAAGAGGCAGGAGGGTATGTGCATTATAGGTGCATGTGATTCGTGGTTTTGGTTCAGAGAATCATGTAGCATTACTTTTTTCTACCAAGTATAGAGACATGGATTGATTTAAAGTACCTTGTTTTTCTTGTTGGTTTTGTTGATAAATACAGACTGTGATACTGTCTCTGTTTCTTGGTTACGTTTGGTGTGCTCTTGTCTGTGGCTGGTGAACACCTTGATATGCTAAAATTCAATGTCAGTCTTTTATTTAAGATTGTTCGTTTCAGGTGAGATTAGAAGTGATTTTCATGTGCCTACTTTCTGGACACTTGGGCATGACTCTGTAGTTCACAAAATTAACTTGAGAACACCCATCCCGTGGCTCAGTTTTGAGGCTTATACGTGCATGTCTTCCTTGAAATAACTTTCCTGAAAGTGTATCACTACAGGTTTGCTTAATTCATTTGCATATCTGGTATCTTACATTAGGTTTTGTTGAATCTCATATATTCCAAATTTACAAGCCATCTTATAATTTTTATTATGATTTGCCTTCATTTCTTTCTAAATTACATAGCACAACAGCCAGGAGCATTAAACGATTCATTTGCATTTGCTGAAACATTTCTTCTTTCAGAAGCCTTACTGTACGCCTTGGTGAGGTGGATCAAAACTTTTCTGCGAACTTAAGCACTGTGCACGGCTTTTGGCTGATTGACTGTATAGATGACAGCAAGTACCGTTCTTTCGGAGTTTCAGAACATGGGCTATTTGAGGATTGCGGACATAAAGTATCTTTGAGGCCAAACCGTGTCTTGGGCCTCAGTAGCTATCACACTCATCGTCCAGGCAGGCAGTTTCTTGCCCCCGATATTTTGCCAGCAACGTATCTCTCTTTGACCTAATCATATAACATTATCTATGTAAACCCGCGTGACATGACCTAGCCGTACCAGCCTTTGCTTCTAACCATTCGAGTAACTGTATGAATTTGGAATATCATGTGGTAGTGTCGTGGTAAATGTCGTGAGGCCAGAGTATGTCGCTACACAGTAACTGTACTGTATAGGTTTTAAGGCCACTCGGCCGCATTCATATTGACTAGTAGTTCTGTTGGACTCTGGTAGTTTCGGACAAAAACTCGGATTGGTTGGGACTTAGGTGCAGTATTATTAACTGTGTACCTTGTCGAAGTTTGAGGCACTCCAAGCACATGTACTTTAGAAACGGTGGTATGTGAGAAAAGGTGTATCAGTATGGCTTTATGTTAGGGGAGGCAGCATGTTTTTATTTGCATTTTGTGTACATTAAGGCTTTGAATATGTGCAAAAGTATTAACTTACTGCAAATGTACCATCTTCAAACCCGGTACTTTCTGCTTGCCTATGGTACTGCCTGCAGTGATAGTACTGGTATGTTCAAAAGGACAGAAGTCATGTCTTTTGTTTGGCCGGAGAGGATCGGGCTTGGCCAACACCTGTAGGTTTAGTACTTTCATTGTCAACAGGTCCAGAATGCAGACTTTTTGAGTTTTGAGATGAGTGAGAGCACGAAAATTTAATTCCATGTTCGCCTTTCATGTCTAAAATTAAATGTAAAAAGTGTAAAAATGATCATTGTGAAATGTTTTAAGTTGAAAAGTCTTTTCTGGTGTATTAGGTTTTGAACATTTTTTAGGAATCTGAAGTGGATAAAATGTGTACGTTGGTAAGTAATGAAAATTTAAAAATTGCATTTGCCCCCAGCAGTTATTGTCGAAGTGGTGACCGTATGCAACCTGCAGTCGAGGCAGGCCGAGACTGTTTCGAATGAAATATGGACGGGCACTTTCGAGTTCATTGATTTATTTCATTTTTATATGGTATGCAGTGCAGCTTAGATCATCGGGCAGATTTACTGGCAAAGCAGAGCAATTCGCTCCGACCAGCTACAGTATTTTCTTCCATTCTGATCTGACCTCGCTTGCAGTGGCTGTGCTCATTGGCAAAAATTTCATTTGGAGCCATTTTTAATAAAATTTCTTGGCGACCATCAAGGGTCGACTGGGATACAGTGACGGCTAGCATTCGCATTTTCTCCCCAGCCTCGATTAATTTGCTTTAAAATTTGGCCCCGGCCCCTGCTTGATGAATGAATCACAATCCCTGCCCCAGATTTTTGGGCATTTCATCCTATGTTTCCTAAAAATTCTTTGTCATTCAACTTGAAGTGTCATCTTCAGCTCATCTAAGACTCTGCTTGGTTGATTTCTGCCCTGGCCTATATATACAAAATCATCCCAGTGGACCACTGGTGACCAAGGACCGTATGCCAATCTCAAATGGTCGCTTAAATGAGCTTGGGATAGATTTAATAACCTATATATCGGAATCTCGAATTCGATCAACAGAAAGTTTCCTTTCGCTGGACAGAAATTACTTTTATGTGTTATTCTTATTGTTAAAACTTAAAAGCTTTAACCCTTTAATCACTAATCAGCCTGTGATGTACCAGTCTCGAAACTGTGCAAGGCTTCTTGAAAACTAGTGGCCACATTTAGGCCTCCTGACTTCCTGACAGGCGGTACCCCGTCCACTTTTTGTTGACAAGCTCTAAACAGGTTTAGAAGATTTCGAAAAGAATTTTCATCTTTTTTACCAACTCTGTGACAGGTTTTGGACGGATTTTCCAGTTTCCACATTTCAAAACTAACTTTGCGGCCGGTTGGGGACACGTTTTCGACAAGTTTGTGACCCTGTGACAGGTTTTACTCACATTCTATGCTCTTTTGGACAGGATTTGAGCGGGTACCGCCTTTCAGGAGAGCTTGATTTTGAGAGGTCTTCGCCGATAAATGTTGGGTTATTGACGATATTAATGATATGTTTAAATTGTTTCACTGTCAGCAAACTTTTTCTCAATCGAAGCGACACCTGTTTACAGTTGGATAAGTTTGGATTGCCAATTGTCACAAATTTTTCCCAATTTATACAAGTCTGGAAAGCGCCATGAAAATAGCCTTGAATAAAGCACATTATTTTAGCAGTTAAGAAGAAGACCTAATCTATTTTAAGTAACAGCCTTGCAGGTGCAGTATTTGCTACCGACCTCCACCGATGAGCTTCTTAATCTTAGTGTTTTAAATTCAGTTGAAACTATTTTTCTCTACGAGTATAAATCGAATTGATTGTACATTTGATCATTCAAACAAATTGTTGAATTACACTGATTTGGTTGTTTACATTTAGTCCTTCATAATTAACATGAGTCGGCTATATAAATGCGATGACGTCATGCAATCACGTAGCAGGAAACCGCGCCACCTAAAAAACTGTGTCGTTCGCGCGGAAATGGTCGCGAGCGCACGTACAGTAAAAAGCTTCGCCAGAAATAGGGGTGTCGTTTCGCGACACCCCTGGTTAGGGGAAGTCCCCTGTTATCGTCGCGTGGCGCGTACACACATCTATGCGGGCTTAGGAAGGGAGCGCTGTGCTTATATACGCATTACGTGCACGTCGCACACCTATGTTGCGCCCATTTGGTAAAAGTCTTTTGTTTCATTTTAAACCAATGATATCTGTGATGAGGTGAAACAAAAATTAATTGAAAATCTGATCTACCTATTGAAGTTGCTCTAACCAGATCCCTAGTTTTACGCGCGCGCGCCGCGCCTTGCTCCATTCGTTTCGCGACACCCCTGGTTAGGGGAACTATTGAAGGCCTCTGTATAATCAAAATTAAAGCCCTAAATAATTGTAAAATTCAACAAGAAATGAAATTTATAAACCCTTCAAAGCAGCAAAAGACAATGAATAAGAAAAGTCACAATGAACAACAACAATATGGATGTCATTGGCTTTCATGTTTTAATGAGAGTATACACATGACGCATCAGGTCTTCCTGATAATCAATTGTTACAATGCTATACAAGCAACTCTTCATACTAATACATATTAGTGTAACACAATTTGAAAAAGCATGTAACGTTTAAATACTTAGGAAGTTAAAATGAATTTAGTCCCATCTTGACCTTGTTTTTTACCTAGGTATACGACCCTGAGTGGTAGACCAGGTGGTCCCCAAGGGGCACTATGAAGCAAACCGCCACTGTGCTCCTTTCTCCAGCCGCATTTCTGCTCTGCCATTCTTGATCGTTATTTATTTAAATTGGCCGATCTCTACCTTAGGCTTCTCAAACAGTGCAGTTTGACCATGGGTGTGCTAGAGGTTCGGACCAGTTTATGAGGCCTGAATTGCTTCAAACTGGTCAATATAGTTTATAGAAAGCTCTCAATTTGTGCAGTCCAAACTTTATACAGGATGATTCATCATCCTGTATAGTCAGATTTTGGGTGTGAATGTATAACACACACACCCACACTGCACATTGGTATAAGAGTGCCCTATACCATTTATTAACTGTCTAGTTTGCTTTTCTAACCCAGAGACATGGGTTCTACAAATGTGGACATGTTAGGATTGTTTTCAAATTTAGATATCATCAAATTGTATCTAAGCTCAACCATGAAGAATGCAAGTAAAATATCTAATTTTTATAGAAATACTGTATTCATTGATAATTAATAAGTAAAACGCACCAATTTCCTTCATTTAACTTGTTATGCCCAAGACATTCTATTATAGAGCTTGTATTTAAATAATTAAATAAGTACCTTTCAAGCTTACTTTGACTTATTCTAGGCTTGCAGAAATAATTATCCTAACAGCAAGACCTCATTTGTATTTTGTGTGTGTGTTTTGAATTGTATATTGTGGAGATGAATAAAAATCATTCTTTTTACTAAATCATTCTTTTTACTACTGGATCCTTAGGTCCTGTTTTTGTATTCAAAATTTGTTTCATTCAGGCAGGTGGTTGCTGCACTCAATGGTGTTATACCCTGGTACCAGAGGGTGACTGCTGGGGGCCTGACTCATAAAAAGCTCTCACAATTTAAACACACCAAACTGAGGTGGGTATTGGACTGATGATTCCTGCACACCGCTGACCATGGTCCAACCCACTTGGATCCTACTGCTCTCAACATTGCATTACCTAAAATGTTGTTGTTCAAGTATTGAATTGGAGAAAAGTCTTGCAGATTGACATCTTGAAGAAAGTTTTTCTTTATGATTTGAATATGATTATTGGGTGGGTGGACAAAACACCACACAGACAAAACGCCACCCAGAAAAACATTACCTTGGAGCACAAATTTCGCCCAAGGGATGCTCGTGCACAATCCTGTGTCGACAGACGTTGCCCCGTCTATTTCTTCTGACTGGATGGCGAGGTTGCAAAGTGACGTCCAAATGTGGAATGTTGCGCCGTGCGCGAGGGTAGGGTAACATCCTACGAAATCCTGTGACACAATTCTATGGTTAGGGATAGGATGTATGGTCTACATGAGCCTTCCCAAGGCACAATTTGCTACTCTAAGGTGGTGTTATGTCTGGGTGGCATTTTGTCTGGGTGGTGTTTTGTCCTACCATCCTTTATAGAATTTATTTAAATCATAATCTCTGTATTTGAACACCAACATGATCCTTCTTTCTTCTTCTTTGTAGAAAAAATATGACATGATCCTTTTAGATAATGGAGAGCAGTTCTTCACTTTAAATGAAAGGCATTCAGTCCAAAGAATTTTATATAGAATTTGTTTCTTAAAATTTGTTTTCTTCTTTGAAAAGTCTTCTTAGAAAAGTATTGCAGATTGATGTGTTTTAAGAGACTGATTCTTCACTTCTTTAAAGAAATTAAAGAATTTTATAATTGATATATGTGTTTGAAGTGATTGATCATTTCAGTGAAACACAAAAATTTCTAACATTTGAAATTATCAGTCATACAGTAGATTTTCACTGACACTCAAAAAAGATCATACTTTTAACTAGGCAGAAACATTATTAATATCCTTGAAGCAGGTATGTCAGACGATGTCTCCAGGCCCCATACTTCAGGTAACTTTGCAACTATGGCAAAAGGCATGCATGACATTATATTTTCGAATATACTAGGATATAAAGTGAATGATGCGTAGTGATATTGACATGATTTGAACAGTTTCATATTGATGTAGATCATTCTTTGATTGCATTATTTTAGCCAGATCATATTTTTCATGTTTGGTAGAGTTAATTTGCTTCATTTTGCTACCCAGTGATGGCATTAACATACATTGAATCAGGTGATTTATAGACTGCATATATGTCTAAATAGTGATTCCATTGTCCTGTTCTGTAGAATGTAATTAATGACATATGATCATTTTATTTTTAGGCAGCTTTTAGCTTATCTTATATTGTTGCTAATTCAAAATGTCAATTCATTGAAACTTTAAGCTTGCCTCTGAGACATAAAATGTTATGGAACACAATCTTTTCAATTGCTGCCCAATTATTATAGATATACAGATTGATTTTATTACTAATTTTCCTTAGTTATCAGCTGGATAATATTTTTTCATTTAACTGACCCCTACGCTGTCTAGGTTTATGGAAAATGGCTTTCTCTGGATTCAAGAAACAGATGGGAAAGACCACACAGGTAAATAGTTATCATTATAGTGGCAATTTCCTAAATACATCATGGCTTTACCATGTACAGTGTGATCATGCCTGTCTCACTAGCTGTTAATGACAGGCAATGAGCCACACATGATTATGCCATGTGCATGTAGGAGTTTGACTCATCCCCATAGGAATTTGAAAGTCCATATTTTATTTAGCAGTTTGATATAGCCCCTGTTAGCCTGTGAATCTATGTAGTAAAAGCAGCTTTGGAAGTTTGGACTTCATTTCCTGTTTTTTCCTAACTGTAGAGTGTAGATACTTTGTGTTGTACAAATTCATGATGAGATATCTCAACTTTCATTTCCTGGATATCTAAACTTTAAGTGAATTGTTTCATTATCCAAACAACTATTATGATAGTAACATTTCAATACGTTCTATGTACCATGTTCACTTACACATTTGGTATTTAATTCTAAACAATGATATCACTTTTTCAGTTCCTTAGTGAGAAGATTGGAAATAAAGAGGGTTCTAAAGTTGACGATCATTTTGTAGAGTTAGAAAGGGTAGGTATTAATCTGTAATTATTAATAGAGCATTTAACATGTTACATGAATTCAATTATTTGTTGAGTGAGCTGTTAATGACACTTGATTATAGAATGTGTAGCTGTGCCCAAAACATGCCCTTTGTCTCATGTTTCCATAATGCTATTAATGTTGGAGTTAATGTCATAAATACATGTGTATATGTGAATTCCATTAGCAACTGGTATCCAAACTGCTAGCAGCTCTGTCCTCCTTTGACCTTATTACAAACATAGATTTCTCTTCAGAATTTGGTGTACTGGGATGTTATTTAGATTTGTTGAAAGAGGATCAAATTCCATGAACTGGGATTGAAATAAAGAAATAAGAATAATTGTGTTGCACGATGTTCAACTGTTTCCAAGAATCAATTCCCTAAAATAATCAACAACGACTTTCAACTTTACAACTACTTAAAATTCCATTAACTGAAGATAAAATAGCATTGTTTTCCTGCAGGTTACAGATAACACTGCAAGATGCATGGAAAACATCAACAACAAAATCATGGATTTCTTGCAGCCAAATCCTGGTAAGAACTATTTCCACTGATATGACGGTTCAACTTTTTGAAATGTGGAGTAACAGTTTTAACCTCAGATTTCGATGAGAATGAGAAATGACTTGTTTCTGATTTCAGTAACCCGAGCAAAGCTGGCAACACAAGCTCAGTACGCCAGAGCTCGAGGTACTGCTGCAGAGATGCAGTACCCTCAGACTGAGAGACAAGTGGGGGAGATCGTGACGAAAAGTGCTCTGGAGATAGGGGAATACTCCAGCTATGGTAAGTGAGCTGTTGGAGGGTGTCTTGCTCGTATCTGTCATGCCTTTGATTATTATAATGCTTTAATGTTGAGTGCAGTCTTCGTTACTTAGAAAGTTAGAAGGTTACAAAATATAATGGTTTGCTCAAGGAATCAGGGTCGTGCAGCAGCCAGTTTAATTTAAACTTTTAAAGTATCATCCAGCATACTTATTACTTAGCAGGTTTTGCGATAGAATATATTTTATTTATATTATATATTATATCTCCTGCCAATGTTGGGCCACGCCCTTTTTAGCTAAAATTATTAAAAAAAACTTTCGAGTTTTATATATAAAAAAAACAAAAAAAAAACAAAACAAAAAACTTTCGAGTTTTTTCAAAATTCCTTCGCCATCGAGTAGCTCATGATGAATAAAAATTTTGAGAATTTTGTCCGCAATATCGGGTCACCCTGAGGGGAGTAGGTACACATCTAGTCTATTTAATGTCAATATTCATCAAGAAGGCCTTCATATTGAATGCTATTTTCATTCTGAAGAACAAAAGAATTTCAAAAAGCCAACAACTTGCCGAGAACAAAAATTGTCATAACTTTTTCTCTCCCTTTCAATTAAGTACGTACAAACGTACAAATTGACCCAGCGTCCCTCTCCCTAGTCCATCTGTTAGTTTCATTTGTCTACTTAATCAAGCAATAAATTTGATGTGATTTAAATTTATTTACCAATACCCAAAGTGTAATAATAATATAGATTTTACTGACCGCTATCAAAGTGACAAACGTAACTTCAAATAAATTGTCGTCTTTGCAGTTCTAATAATACCTTTAGTGAAACGCTAAAAATCTTCCGTACGTAAAGAAGCAGGTATCTTTGAACAAAAGTCTCAATTTAAGTTCAATCATAATTACAGTTGGAGAGCGTTGTGGCAAAAAGGCGGGTAATACAAAGAAGAAGGAAAAGGATATGCTGTCTCATTGTGTATCCAACCCAATCAAAAAAGGATACTGTAGTATTTGCTGCATATTATGCATAGCATAGTATGCGTATTTAGCAAAGAATGCGTAGCGTAATACCGTCAAAAATCGCACGTTCGTGTCGGAAAGGTCCATTATTCGAAACTACAAGCTTACAAGCTCCAGTGAGCTTTTTTTAATTGTCCCACGAGCAATTCTTGGTTTTCTCCGCGATGTTTCGTTACTTTGCATGGTCATGCACGATGCTTTTAGTCAACATTTTAGTTGTGCCACTAGATGCCGATGAAGAACAAGGTACAGCTGGGCCAGCTTCTACTAGGTCTGGAACGACTGACTTTTTTTCACTTATGAAAATTTGGATGATGACGATTTAGAGTCAAACCAATTATTGGGACTGAAAGAAGGAACCCGTGTCAGGGGAGCACTCGAAAGATATCTTCTACCAAGGCAATTGTATTGACACGTCAGGCTCCTACGTACCTGTGACAGATCGAACATGCTTATTCGGAGTGCAGAACATGGCAGAGTGCTGGAAATATTGGCTACTGTCGGAGGCTTGCAGCATCTTCGTCTTCCAATTCATGAGTTTCACTTGTGCTCTCCACCGCAGTCCTTTAATTATAGAACCAAAGACATCATCCCAGATTTCTGAATCAAGCAACCGGATATATGGATTGCTTGACATGTATGGAAACGATAAGTGATGTTTTGGCAACGCAAATCTTCAAAATTAGACGAGATAGATGGTGTCTATCTAAAACTACCAAAGGAGCCGTAAACGCACAAAACATCACCGTGGGCTACAAATTGAAGTCACTTCCCTGTTCCAAAGCCGATCTCTGGAATGTCACTCTTTTCGACAATGCCACAAAGCATTCCGGAGGAAGAGATCAAGCAGTAGTTAGGATTTCCCTCCACGGCAATCCACAATGGAGCATAGAGCACGGTGTTTATAATACCTCTTACGAGCATTCCGTGCAAGTGGCTTATTTGTCAAAGACAAAGAATGTGCCCGGTCAGAGAATAGTAATGTCTAGAGATAATAATGCGAATGGTTGCTCGTATTCACTGATAACTGAAGGCCCTCCAGTTCTCCTCCTTTTCACGTCCTTGCAACAGCAGGCAATTGACGATCTTGGTAAAAGCACCTCGGGATTGAAATTCCATAAACCTGTCTCAGTACGGAAGTGTTTGCTCAGTGCAGAACGGCGAGATAGTTAATGAGGGAAATACCCCCTTCTTTTTGGAGGGCAGCATAGTGACCATCCTCTGTTATCCCGGCTTCCGGGTCCAGGGAAGCAACTCCTCTACCCGCCAACTGGTGACATGTGACGAGAGTGTCAATCCGAAGAGTTGTCTCAAGGATAAGTCTTTTCCTGATGTCTCAATTTACCTGGGTGTGATCGGTGTGCTGGCAGTGGCTCTCATGATCTGCTGTTACAACCTACCGTGGTCGTCTCTGTGTCGGAAAAGACAGCAAGTGAAGCCTCAAGTTGAAGCGCAAAGTGAAGAGCAAAGTGAAGAGCAAAGTGAAGCACCAATTGAAGCACCAATTGAAGCACCAATTGAAGCACCAATTGGAGCACCAATTGAAGCTCAAGAGATTTAAAAGTAAAAAAGAAGCTTGTTATGGGCGACGAGGATGAATGACTCGTGTGTTTTACGTCAGAATGGCTGATATGGTAGATTCCTCGTTGAGGAAAACGGACCAATTACCCGAGTCTGCTTCAAAAAGTTGAAAGAAAGTCTGCTGAAATTGTTTGGAATTATTGAACTGTTGATAACACCAATAAAAATGATAATGTTATTTCTATTTTTTCATTTGTGTTCTAACCCCAAAGTAACCAAGTTGCATGCCCGGCTAGCTGTAGAACTCACATTCACTGTGAATTCCTTGCGCGTGCGATGGGATGAAAACCTATGGGATCTTAAAATATATGAATGCAGGCGGCATTGATAACACCAATAAAAATTATAATGTTATTTTTATTTTTTCATTCGTGTTCTAACCCCAAAGTAACCAAGTTGCATGCCCGGCTAGCTGTAGAACTCACATTCACTGTGAATTCCTTGCGCGTGCAATGGGATGAAAACCTACGGGATCTTAAAATATATGAATGCAGGCGGCATTGATAACACCAATAAAAATAATAATGTTATTTTTATTTCTTCATTTGTGTTCTAACCCCAAAGTAACCAAGTTGCATGCCCGGCTAGCTGCAGAACTCACATTCACTGCGAATTCCTTGCGCCTGCGATTGGATGAAAACCTACGGGATCTTAAAATATATGAATGCAGGCGGCCCAAAGTATGTTACATGTAATATTAGACTGATATTAGGAAGAGGCAAGATCTTATGCCTCATCAGTAATCATTTATACCCCCCACCTCATACCCCATACCTCACGCTATCATAAGTAGGTCAATCAGTCTCACCACTGAGGTATTTCGCTGATTGAAAACACTGGGCATCACGTCATGGTATCTCGTCACACTGCGGTAGAGTAATAATGAGAGTGATAATGAGATCCAGAGATATAATGGTATCTTGTCACACTGCGATATATCTCATGCTATCTCACAACATGGATAAGGTTCTCCCATAACCGCACTGGTCCAAACATCATGCAATAAGTTCTCACATAACTGCACTTTATCAGTCCATATCACCATATCATGTTACGTATCTCGTTACTGCTAGTATATATCACCACCAAAACCGTTGGACGGTTGGTCTAGTAACCCCCCGCTGGTTTGGATGTGATCAGCCCATTTTGTCTCTTTTCAGGTTCCGTTGTCACATCCAAACCCGCGGGGGGTTACTAGACCAACCGTCCAACGGTTTTGGTGGTGATATCTTGACAGATGTATGTAGTTTGAACCCATGTAACTTGCCAAAATGCAGTTTGAACCCACGTAACTTGCCCTCACGTAGCCCAAACCCACGTTACTAGCCCACACGCAAGCCGAACCCACGTAACTTACCCTGACAAAGTCCAAAACTACGTTATTCTAACTTGGAATTACTAGAATTGATATATTTCTTAATTTCTACAAATCGTCCACGTGAACTCACGTGCTAAAATATAGCGACCAGATCTATTTTCACGTGCATTAGTCGTATTTGAACTCATTTCAACGTAACCAAGTCGAAAATCCCGTGTGAATATCAATTTCTTCAAAACCCCTAATTTCTACAAAACGTCCGTGTACTCACGTGCTGAAATATAGCAACCAGATCTAATTTCACGTGCATCAGTCGTATTTAACCTCATTTCGACGTGATCATGTCGAAAATCCCGTGTAAATATCAATTTCTTCAAATCCCCTAATTTCTACAAAACGTCCACGTGAACTCACGTGCTCTACTAGACCAGCGTATATTTCCATCCCTATTCACTGCGAGACATGGAGAAACCATTATCAGTTCACGAGCGTATCACAGAATAGGACTACAGTATAAATTTTCGTCATAAACATAATTTCAATCAATTTGCAGTTCAATTTTTAGAAGCCTCCCACGACAACAATCCTCGACCGATCGCCCTGAAACTCGTTCTATAGCTAAATCTCAAAGTCTAAAAGCAGCAGATCAAAGTAAAACATAATCCGATGAAAACTCTCTGAGTTAGACTTGTCCAAAGTAGCGCAAAATAGCATTCTATCGCAAAATACGCTATTTTAGTGGTTTTACGCGATTTTGATGACGTCATCACAGTACCCAAATAGGCTCAAACCAACTTCGCATATAGCCTAAAAGACAATTCCGCCTTAGTACAACATACTTTGACCGGTCTCATCTCAAGATAAGTCAC